>CANTUZ010000027.1:2595002-2683078 GCA_947846985.1 Fratercula arctica
AGTCAGAGCCCACCCTTGGTGACATCATGGGGCAATCAGAACCAACCCTTTTTGATATCACAAGGCAGTCAGAGCCGTCCGTTTTTGACATCACGGCGCAGTCTTTGCCCCCCATTAGTGACATCACAGGGCAGTCAGAGCCCGCCCTTCGTGACATCACAAGGCAGCCAGAGCCTTTCTTTGTGACACCATTGGGAAGTCAGATCCTGCCCACTTCTGACATCACGGGGCAGTCAGAATCCCCTTGGTGACATCACAGGGCAGTCAGAGCCCGCCCTTGGTGACATCACAGGGCAGTCAGGTCCCGCCCTTGGTGACATCAAAGGGCAGTCAGAAACCCCGTTGGTCACATCACGGGGCAGTCAGAGTACGCCCATCGTGACACCACGGGTCACTCAGAGCCCCCATTTGTGACATCGACAGTGCACAGGGCAGTCAGAGATCCCCCCTTTGTGACATGACGTGGCAGTCAGAGCCCCCCATTGTGAAACCACGGGGCAGTCAGAAACCCCTTGGTGACGCCACGGGGCAGTCAGAGCGCCATTTTAACATCACGGGGCAGTCAGAACCCCCCTTGGTGACATCACAGGGCAGTCAGAACCCCACCTTCGTTACATCACAGGGCAGTCAGAGCCTGCCCCTTGTGAAATCACGGGGCAGTCAGCAACCCTCTCGGTGACATCAAAGGGCAGTCAAAGCCAGCCTTTGTGACATCACGGGGCAGTCAGATCCCGCCCTTTGTGACACCACGGGGCAGTTAGAACCCCCTTTTTGACACCACCGGGAAGTCAGAGGTTGCCTTTTGGGACATCACAGGGCAGTCAGAGCCCACCCTTGCTGAAATCACAGGGCAGTCAGAGACGCCCTTGGTGACAGCATGGGTCAGTCAGAGCCCTCCTTTGTGACATCACAGGGCAGTCAGACCCTGCCCTCTCTGACACCACAGGGCAGTCAGAGCCCCCATTTGTGACATCACAAGGCAGTCAGAGCCTGGCCTTGGTGACATAACGTGGCAGTCAGAAACCTCTTTGTGACATCACAGGGCAGTCAGAGTACGCCCATTGTGACATCACGGGGCAGTCAGAGCCCGCTCTTTGTGACACCACGGGTCACTCAGAGCCCCCATTTGTGACATCACAGGACAGTCAGAGCCCGCCCTTGGTGACATCACATGGCAGCCAGAGCCTTTCCTTGTGACACCATTGGGAAGTCAGATCCCGCCCCCTTGTGACATCATGGGGCAGTCAGGAATCCCCTTGGTGACATCACAGGGCAATCAGAGCCCGCCCTTGGTGACACAACGGGACAGTCAGAGCCCCGCTTTGTGACATCAAAGGGCAGTCAGACCCCGCCCTTGGTGACATCACAGGGCAGTCAGAAACCCCTTTGGTGACATCAGAAGGCAGTCAGAGCCCCCTCTTTGTGACACGACGGGGCAGTCAGAGAACCCCCTTGATCACATCACAGGGCAGTCAGAGCCCCCCTTTCTGACATCACAGGGCATTCAGAAACCCCCTTTTTTACATCACAGGGCAGTCAGAGCCCACCCTTGGTGACATCATGGGGCAATCAGAACCAACCCTTTTTGATATCACAAGGCAGTCAGAGCCGTCCGTTTTTGACATCACGGCGCAGTCTTTGCCCCCCATTAGTGACATCACAGGGCAGTCAGAGCCCGCCCTTCGTGACATCACAAGGCAGCCAGAGCCTTTCTTTGTGACACCATTGGGAAGTCAGATCCTGCCCACTTCTGACATCACGGGGCAGTCAGGAATCCCCTTGGTGACATCACAGGGCAGTCAGAGCCCGCCCTTGGTGACATCAAAGGGCAGTCAGAACCCCCGTTGGTCACATCACGGGGCAGTCAGAGTACGCCCATCGTGACACCACGGGTCACTCAGAGCCCCCATTTGTGACATCACAGGACAGTCAGAGACAAACTTTGTGAAATCACAGGGCAGTCAGAGATCCCCCCTTTGTGACATGACGTGGCAGTCAGAGCCCCCCATTGTGAAACCACGGGGCAGTCAGAAACCCCTTGGTGACGCCACGGGGCAGTCAGAGCGCCATTTTAACATCACGGGGCAGTCAGAACCCCCCTTGGTGACATCACAGGGCAGTCAGAACCCCACCTTCGTTACATCACAGGGCAGTCAGAGCCTGCCCCTTGTGAAATCACGGGGCAGTCAGCAACCCTCTCGGTGACATCAAAGGGCAGTCAAAGCCAGCCTTTGTGACATCACGGGGCAGTCAGATCCCGCCCTTTGTGACACCACGGGGCAGTTAGAACCCCCTTTTTGACACCACCGGGAAGTCAGAGGTTGCCTTTTGGGACATCACAGGGCAGTCAGAGCCCACCCTTGCTGAAATCACAGGGCAGTCAGAGACGCCCTTGGTGACAGCATGGGTCAGTCAGAGCCCTCCTTTGTGACATCACAGGGCAGTCAGACCCTGCCCTCTCTGACACCACAGGGCATTCAGAGCCAACCCTTTGTGACATCACAAGGCAGTCAGAGCCTGGCCTTGGTGACATAACGTGGCAGTCAGAAACCTCTTTGTGACATCACAGGGCAGTCAGAGTACGCCCATTGTGACATCACGGGGCAGTCAGAGCCCGCTCTTTGTGACACCACGGGTCACTCAGAGCCCCCATTTGTGACATCACAGGACAGTCAGAGCCCGCCCTTGGTGACATCACAAGGCAGCCAGAGCCTTTCCTTGTGACACCATTGGGAAGTCAGATCCCGCCCCCTTGTGACATCATGGGGCAGTCAGGAATCCCCTTGGTGACATCACAGGGCAATCAGAGCCCGCCCTTGGTGACACAACGGGACAGTCAGAGCCCCGCTTTGTGACATCAAAGGGCAGTCAGACCCCGCCCTTGGTGACATCACAGGGCAGTCAGAAACCCCTTTGGTGACATCAGAAGGCAGTCAGAGCCCCCTCTTTGTGACACGACGGGGCAGTCAGAGAACCCCCTTGATCACATCACAGGGCAGTCAGAGCCCCCCTTTCTGACATCACAGGGCATTCAGAAACCCCCTTTTTTACATCACAGGGCAGTCAGAGCCCACCCTTGGTGACATCATGGGGCAATCAGAACCAACCCTTTTTGATATCACAAGGCAGTCAGAGCCGTCCGTTTTTGACATCACGGCGCAGTCTTTGCCCCCCATTAGTGACATCACAGGGCAGTCAGAGCCCGCCCTTCGTGACATCACAAGGCAGCCAGAGCCTTTCTTTGTGACACTATTGGGAAGTCAGATCCTGCCCACTTCTGACATCACGGGGCAGTCAGAATCCCCTTGGTGACATCACAGGGCAGTCAGAGCCCGCCCTTGTGACATCAAGGGCAGTCAGGTCCCCCTTGGTGACATCAGGGCAGTCAGACCCCTTGTGAATCCGGCAGTGCCCCCTTTCTGACATCACGGGCAGTTGAGACCCCCTTTGTGACACCAGGGCAGTCAGAGCCCCTTGGTGACATCACAGGGCAGTCAGAGCCCCCTTGTGACATCACGGGGCAGTCAGAGCCGCCCTTTTTGACATCACGGGCAGTCAGAGCCCCCTTTGTGACATCACAGGGCAGTCAGAGCCCGCCCTTCGTGACATCACAGGGCAGCCAGAGCCCGGCTTTGTGACATCAAGGGGCAGTCAAAGCCCGGCTTTGTGACATCACAGGGCAGTCAGAGCCCGCCCTTGGTGACATCACAGGGCAGTCAGGTCCCGCCCTTGGTGACATCAAAGGGCAGTCAGAAACCCCGTTGGTCACATCACGGGGCAGTCAGAGTACGCCCATCGTGACACCACGGGTCACTCAGAGCCCCCATTTGTGACATCACAGGACAGTCAGAGACAAACTTTGTGAAATCACAGGGCAGTCAGAGATCCCCCCTTTGTGACATGACGTGGCAGTCAGAGCCCCCCATTGTGAAACCACGGGGCAGTCAGAAACCCCTTGGTGACGCCACGGGGCAGTCAGAGCGCCATTTTAACATCACGGGGCAGTCAGAACCCCCCTTGGTGACATCACAGGGCAGTCAGAACCCCACCTTCGTTACATCACAGGGCAGTCAGAGCCTGCCCCTTGTGAAATCACGGGGCAGTCAGCAACCCTCTCGGTGACATCAAAGGGCAGTCAAAGCCAGCCTTTGTGACATCACGGGGCAGTCAGATCCCGCCCTTTGTGACACCACGGGGCAGTTAGAACCCCCTTTTTGACACCACCGGGAAGTCAGAGGTTGCCTTTTGGGACATCACAGGGCAGTCAGAGCCCACCCTTGCTGAAATCACAGGGCAGTCAGAGACGCCCTTGGTGACAGCATGGGTCAGTCAGAGCCCTCCTTTGTGACATCACAGGGCAGTCAGACCCTGCCCTCTCTGACACCACAGGGCATTCAGAGCCAACCCTTTGTGACATCACAAGGCAGTCAGAGCCTGGCCTTGGTGACATAACGTGGCAGTCAGAAACCTCTTTGTGACATCACAGGGCAGTCAGAGTACGCCCATTGTGACATCACGGGGCAGTCAGAGCCCGCTCTTTGTGACACCACGGGTCACTCAGAGCCCCCATTTGTGACATCACAGGACAGTCAGAGCCCGCCCTTGGTGACATCACAAGGCAGCCAGAGCCTTTCCTTGTGACACCATTGGGAAGTCAGATCCCGCCCCCTTGTGACATCATGGGGCAGTCAGGAATCCCCTTGGTGACATCACAGGGCAATCAGAGCCCGCCCTTGGTGACACAACGGGACAGTCAGAGCCCCGCTTTGTGACATCAAAGGGCAGTCAGACCCCGCCCTTGGTGACATCACAGGGCAGTCAGAAACCCCTTTGGTGACATCAGAAGGCAGTCAGAGCCCCCTCTTTGTGACACGACGGGGCAGTCAGAGAACCCCCTTGATCACATCACAGGGCAGTCAGAGCCCCCCTTTCTGACATCACAGGGCATTCAGAAACCCCCTTTTTTACATCACAGGGCAGTCAGAGCCCACCCTTGGTGACATCATGGGGCAATCAGAACCAACCCTTTTTGATATCACAAGGCAGTCAGAGCCGTCCGTTTTTGACATCACGGCGCAGTCTTTGCCCCCCATTAGTGACATCACAGGGCAGTCAGAGCCCGCCCTTCGTGACATCACAAGGCAGCCAGAGCCTTTCTTTGTGACACTATTGGGAAGTCAGATCCTGCCCACTTCTGACATCACGGGGCAGTCAGAAATCCCCTTGGTGACATCACAGGGCAGTCAGAGCCCGCCCTTGGTGACATCACAGGGCAGTCAGGTCCCGCCCTTGGTGACATCAAAGGGCAGTCAGAAACCCCGTTGGTCACATCACGGGGCAGTCAGAGTACGCCCATCGTGACACCACGGGTCACTCAGAGCCCCCATTTGTGACATCACAGGGCAGTCAGAGATCCCCCCTTTGTGACATGACGTGGCAGTCAGAGCCCCCCATTGTGAAACCACGGGGCAGTCAGAAACCCCTTGGTGACGCCACGGGGCAGTCAGAGCGCCATTTTAACATCACGGGGCAGTCAGAACCCCCCTTGGTGACATCACAGGGCAGTCAGAACCCCACCTTCGTTACATCACAGGGCAGTCAGAGCCTGCCCCTTGTGAAATCACGGGGCAGTCAGCAACCCTCTCGGTGACATCAAAGGGCAGTCAAAGCCAGCCTTTGTGACATCACGGGGCAGTCAGATCCCGCCCTTTGTGACACCACGGGGCAGTTAGAACCCCCTTTTTGACACCACCGGGAAGTCAGAGGTTGCCTTTTGGGACATCACAGGGCAGTCAGAGCCCACCCTTGCTGAAATCACAGGGCAGTCAGAGACGCCCTTGGTGACAGCATGGGTCAGTCAGAGCCCTCCTTTGTGACATCACAGGGCAGTCAGACCCTGCCCTCTCTGACACCAGGCATTCAGCCAACCCTTTGTGACATCACAAGGCAGTCAGAGCCTGGCCTTGGTGACATAACGTGGCAGTCAGAAACCTCTTTGTGACATCACAGGGCAGTCAGAGTACGCCCATTGTGACATCACGGGGCAGTCAGAGCCCGCTCTTTGTGACACCACGGGTCACTCAGAGCCCCCATTTGTGACATCACAGGACAGTCAGAGCCCGCCCTTGGTGACATCACATGGCAGCCAGAGCCTTTCCTTGTGACACCATTGGGAAGTCAGATCCCGCCCCCTTGTGACATCATGGGGCAGTCAGGAATCCCCTTGGTGACATCACAGGGCAATCAGAGCCCGCCCTTGGTGACACAACGGGACAGTCAGAGCCCCGCTTTGTGACATCAAAGGGCAGTCAGACCCCGCCCTTGGTGACATCACAGGGCAGTCAGAAACCCCTTTGGTGACATCAGAAGGCAGTCAGAGCCCCCTCTTTGTGACACGACGGGGCAGTCAGAGAACCCCCTTGATCACATCACAGGGCAGTCAGAGCCCCCCTTTCTGACATCACAGGGCATTCAGAAACCCCCTTTTTTACATCACAGGGCAGTCAGAGCCCACCCTTGGTGACATCATGGGGCAATCAGAACCAACCCTTTTTGATATCACAAGGCAGTCAGAGCCGTCCGTTTTTGACATCACGGCGCAGTCTTTGCCCCCCATTAGTGACATCACAGGGCAGTCAGAGCCCGCCCTTCGTGACATCACAAGGCAGCCAGAGCCTTTCTTTGTGACACTATTGGGAAGTCAGATCCTGCCCACTTCTGACATCACGGGGCAGTCAGGAATCCCCTTGGTGACATCACAGGGCAGTCAGAGCCCGCCCTTGGTGACATCACAGGGCAGTCAGGTCCCGCCCTTGGTGACATCAAAGGGCAGTCAGAAACCCCGTTGGTCACATCACGGGGCAGTCAGAGTACGCCCATCGTGACACCACGGGTCACTCAGAGCCCCCATTTGTGACATCACAGGGACAGTCAGAGATCCCCCCTTTGTGACATGACGTGGCAGTCAGAGCCCCCCATTGTGAAACCACGGGGCAGTCAGAAACCCCTTGGTGACGCCACGGGGCAGTCAGAGCGCCATTTTAACATCACGGGGCAGTCAGAACCCCCCTTGGTGACATCACAGGGCAGTCAGAACCCCACCTTCGTTACATCACAGGGCAGTCAGAGCCTGCCCCTTGTGAAATCACGGGGCAGTCAGCAACCCTCTCGGTGACATCAAAGGGCAGTCAAAGCCAGCCTTTGTGACATCACGGGGCAGTCAGATCCCGCCCTTTGTGACACCACGGGGCAGTTAGAACCCCCTTTTTGACACCACCGGGAAGTCAGAGGTTGCCTTTTGGGACATCACAGGGCAGTCAGAGCCCACCCTTGCTGAAATCACAGGGCAGTCAGAGACGCCCTTGGTGACAGCATGGGTCAGTCAGAGCCAACCCTTTGTGACATCACAAGGCAGTCAGAGCCTGGCCTTGGTGACATAACGTGGCAGTCAGAAACCTCTTTGTGACATCACAGGGCAGTCAGAGTACGCCCATTGTGACATCACGGGGCAGTCAGAGCCCGCTCTTTGTGACACCACGGGTCACTCAGAGCCCCATTTGTGACATCACAGGACAGTCAGAGCCCGCCCTTGGTGACATCACATGGCAGCCAGAGCCTTTCCTTGTGACACCATTGGGAAGTCAGATCCCGCCCCCTTGTGACATCATGGGGCAGTCAGGAATCCCCTTGGTGACATCACAGGGCAATCAGAGCCCGCCCTTGGTGACACAACGGGACAGTCAGAGCCCCGCTTTGTGACATCAAAGGGCAGTCAGACCCCGCCCTTGGTGACATCACAGGGCAGTCAGAAACCCCTTTGGTGACATCAGAAGGCAGTCAGAGCCCCCTCTTTGTGACACGACGGGGCAGTCAGAGAACCCCCTTGATCACATCACAGGGCAGTCAGAGCCCCCCTTTCTGACATCACAGGGCATTCAGAAACCCCCTTTTTTACATCACAGGGCAGTCAGAGCCCACCCTTGGTGACATCATGGGGCAATCAGAACCAACCCTTTTTGATATCACAAGGCAGTCAGAGCCGTCCGTTTTTGACATCACGGCGCAGTCTTTGCCCCCCATTAGTGACATCACAGGGCAGTCAGAGCCCGCCCTTCGTGACATCACAAGGCAGCCAGAGCCTTTCTTTGTGACACTATTGGGAAGTCAGATCCTGCCCACTTCTGACATCACGGGGCAGTCAGAAATCCCCTTGGTGACATCACAGGGCAGTCAGAGCCCGCCCTTGGTGACATCACAGGGCAGTCAGGTCCCGCCCTTGGTGACATCAAAGGGCAGTCAGAAACCCCGTTGGTCACATCACGGGGCAGTCAGAGTACGCCCATCGTGACACCACGGGTCACTCAGAGCCCCCATTTGTGACATCACAGGGCAGTCAGAGATCCCCCCTTTGTGACATGACGTGGCAGTCAGAGCCCCCATTGTGAAACCACGGGGCAGTCAGAAACCCCTTGGTGACGCCACGGGGCAGTCAGAGCGCCATTTTAACATCACGGGGCAGTCAGAACCCCCCTTGGTGACATCACAGGGCAGTCAGAACCCCACCTTCGTTACATCACAGGGCAGTCAGAGCCTGCCCCTTGTGAAATCACGGGGCAGTCAGCAACCCTCTCGGTGACATCAAAGGGCAGTCAAAGCCAGCCTTTGTGACATCACGGGGCAGTCAGATCCCGCCCTTTGTGACACCACGGGGCAGTTAGAACCCCCTTTTGACACCACGGGAAGTCAGAGGTTGCCTTTTGGGACATCACAGGGCAGTCAGAGCCCACCCTTGCTGACATCACAGGGCAGTCAGAGACGCCCTTGGTGACAGCATGGCAGTCAGAGCCCCTTTGTGACATCACAGGCAGTCAGACCTGCCTTGACATACGGGCAGTCAGAAACCCTTTGTGACATCACAGGGCAGTCAGAGTACGCCCTTGTGACATCACGGGGCAGTCAGAGCCCGCTCTTGTGACACCACGGGTCACTCAGAGCCCCCATTTGTGACATCACAGGACAGTCAGAACCAACCCTTTGTGACATCACAGGGCAGTCAGAGATCCCCCCTTTGTGACATGACGTGGCAGTCAGAGCCCCCCATTGTGAAACCACGGGGCAGTCAGAAACCCCTTGGTGACGCCACGGGGCAGTCAGAGCGCCATTTTAACATCACGGGGCAGTCAGAACCCCCCTTGGTGACATCACAGGGCAGTCAGAACCCCACCTTCGTTACATCACAGGGCAGTCAGAGCCTGCCCCTTGTGAAATCACGGGGCAGTCAGCAACCCTCTCGGTGACATCAAAGGGCAGTCAAAGCCAGCCTTTGTGACATCACGGGGCAGTCAGATCCCGCCCTTTGTGACACCACGGGGCAGTTAGAACCCCCTTTTTGACACCACCGGGAAGTCAGAGGTTGCCTTTTGGGACATCACAGGGCAGTCAGAGCCCACCCTTGCTGAAATCACAGGGCAGTCAGAGACGCCCTTGGTGACAGCATGGGTCAGTCAGAGCCAACCCTTTGTGACATCACAAGGCAGTCAGAGCCTGGCCTTGGTGACATAACGTGGCAGTCAGAAACCTCTTTGTGACATCACAGGGCAGTCAGAGTACGCCCATTGTGACATCACGGGGCAGTCAGAGCCCGCTCTTTGTGACACCACGGGTCACTCAGAGCCCCATTTGTGACATCACAGGACAGTCAGAGCCCGCCCTTGGTGACATCACATGGCAGCCAGAGCCTTTCCTTGTGACACCATTGGGAAGTCAGATCCCGCCCCCTTGTGACATCATGGGGCAGTCAGGAATCCCCTTGGTGACATCACAGGGCAATCAGAGCCCGCCCTTGGTGACACAACGGGACAGTCAGAGCCCCGCTTTGTGACATCAAAGGGCAGTCAGACCCCGCCCTTGGTGACATCACAGGGCAGTCAGAAACCCCTTTGGTGACATCAGAAGGCAGTCAGAGCCCCCTCTTTGTGACACGACGGGGCAGTCAGAGAACCCCCTTGATCACATCACAGGGCAGTCAGAGCCCCCCTTTCTGACATCACAGGGCATTCAGAAACCCCCTTTTTACATCACAGGGCAGTCAGAGCCCACCCTTGGTGACATCATGGGGCAATCAGAACCAACCCTTTTTGATATCACAAGGCAGTCAGAGCCGTCCGTTTTTGACATCACGGCGCAGTCTTTGCCCCCCATTAGTGACATCACAGGGCAGTCAGAGCCCGCCCTTCATGACATCACAAGGCAGCCAGAGCCTTTCTTTGTGACACCATTGGGAAGTCAGATCCTGCCCACTTCTGACATCACGGGGCAGTCAGAAATCCCCTTGGTGACATCACAGGGCAGTCAGAGCCCGCCCTTGGTGACATCACAGGGCAGTCAGGTCCCGCCCTTGGTGACATCAAAGGGCAGTCAGAAACCCCGTTGGTCACATCACGGGGCAGTCAGAGTACGCCCATCGTGACACCACGGGTCACTCAGAGCCCCCATTTGTGACATCACAGGACAGTCAGAGATCCCCCCTTTGTGACATGACGTGGCAGTCAGAGCCCCCCATTGTGAAACCACGGGGCAGTCAGAAACCCCTTGGTGACGCCACGGGGCAGTCAGAGCGCCATTTTAACATCACGGGGCAGTCAGAACCCCCCTTGGTGACATCACAGGGCAGTCAGAACCCCACCTTCGTTACATCACAGGGCAGTCAGAGCCTGCCCCTTGTGAAATCACGGGGCAGTCAGCAACCCTCTCGGTGACATCAAAGGGCAGTCAAAGCCAGCCTTTGTGACATCACGGGGCAGTCAGATCCCGCCCTTTGTGACACCACGGGGCAGTTAGAACCCCCTTTTTGACACCACCGGGAAGTCAGAGGTTGCCTTTTGGGACATCACAGGGCAGTCAGAGCCCACCCTTGCTGAAATCACAGGGCAGTCAGAGACGCCCTTGGTGACAGCATGGGTCAGTCAGAGCCAACCCTTTGTGACATCACAAGGCAGTCAGAGCCTGGCCTTGGTGACATAACGTGGCAGTCAGAAACCTCTTTGTGACATCACAGGGCAGTCAGAGTACGCCCATTGTGACATCACGGGGCAGTCAGAGCCCGCTCTTTGTGACACCACGGGTCACTCAGAGCCCCCATTTGTGACATCACAGGACAGTCAGAGCCCGCCCTTGGTGACATCACATGGCAGCCAGAGCCTTTCCTTGTGACACCATTGGGAAGTCAGATCCCGCCCCCTTGTGACATCATGGGGCAGTCAGGAATCCCCTTGGTGACATCACAGGGCAATCAGAGCCCGCCCTTGGTGACACAACGGGACAGTCAGAGCCCCGCTTTGTGACATCAAAGGGCAGTCAGACCCCGCCCTTGGTGACATCACAGGGCAGTCAGAAACCCCTTTGGTGACATCAGAAGGCAGTCAGAGCCCCCTCTTTGTGACACGACGGGGCAGTCAGAGAACCCCCTTGATCACATCACAGGGCAGTCAGAGCCCCCCTTTCTGACATCACAGGGCATTCAGAAACCCCCTTTTTTACATCACAGGGCAGTCAGAGCCCACCCTTGGTGACATCATGGGGCAATCAGAACCAACCCTTTTTGATATCACAAGGCAGTCAGAGCCGTCCGTTTTTGACATCACGGCGCAGTCTTTGCCCCCCATTAGTGACATCACAGGGCAGTCAGAGCCCGCCCTTCGTGACATCACAAGGCAGCCAGAGCCTTTCTTTGTGACACCATTGGGAAGTCAGATCCTGCCCACTTCTGACATCACGGGGCAGTCAGAAATCCCCTTGGTGACATCACAGGGCAGTCAGAGCCCGCCCTTGGTGACATCACAGGGCAGTCAGGTCCCGCCCTTGGTGACATCAAAGGGCAGTCAGAAACCCCGTTGGTCACATCACGGGGCAGTCAGAGTACGCCCATCGTGACACCACGGGTCACTCAGAGCCCCCATTTGTGACATCACAGGACAGTCAGAGATCCCCCCTTTGTGACATGACGTGGCAGTCAGAGCCCCCCATTGTGAAACCACGGGGCAGTCAGAAACCCCTTGGTGACGCCACGGGGCAGTCAGAGCGCCATTTTAACATCACGGGGCAGTCAGAACCCCCCTTGGTGACATCACAGGGCAGTCAGAACCCCACCTTCGTTACATCACAGGGCAGTCAGAGCCTGCCCCTTGTGAAATCACGGGGCAGTCAGCAACCCTCTCGGTGACATCAAAGGGCAGTCAAAGCCAGCCTTTGTGACATCACGGGGCAGTCAGATCCCGCCCTTTGTGACACCACGGGGCAGTTAGAACCCCCTTTTTGACACCACCGGGAAGTCAGAGGTTGCCTTTTGGGACATCACAGGGCAGTCAGAGCCCACCCTTGCTGAAATCACAGGGCAGTCAGAGACGCCCTTGGTGACAGCATGGGTCAGTCAGAGCCCTCCTTTGTGACATCACAGGGCAGTCAGACCCTGCCCTCTCTGACACCACAGGGCATTCAGAGCCAACCCTTTGTGACATCACAAGGCAGTCAGAGCCTGGCCTTGGTGACATAACGTGGCAGTCAGAAACCTCTTTGTGACATCACAGGGCAGTCAGAGTACGCCCATTGTGACATCACGGGGCAGTCAGAGCCCGCTCTTTGTGACACCACGGGTCACTCAGAGCCCCCATTTGTGACATCACAGGACAGTCAGAGCCCGCCCTTGGTGACATCACAAGGCAGCCAGAGCCTTTCCTTGTGACACCATTGGGAAGTCAGATCCCGCCCCCTTGTGACATCATGGGGCAGTCAGGAATCCCCTTGGTGACATCACAGGGCAATCAGAGCCCGCCCTTGGTGACACAACGGGACAGTCAGAGCCCCGCTTTGTGACATCAAAGGGCAGTCAGACCCCGCCCTTGGTGACATCACAGGGCAGTCAGAAACCCCCTTGGTGACATCAGAAGGCAGTCAGAGCCCCCTCTTTGTGACACGACGGGGCAGTCAGAGAACCCCCTTGATCACATCACAGGGCAGTCAGAGCCCCCCTTTCTGACATCACAGGGCATTCAGAAACCCCCTTTTTTACATCACAGGGCAGTCAGAGCCCACCCTTGGTGACATCATGGGGCAATCAGAACCAACCCTTTTTGATATCACAAGGCAGTCAGAGCCGTCCGTTTTTGACATCACGGCGCAGTCTTTGCCCCCCATTAGTGACATCACAGGGCAGTCAGAGCCCGCCCTTCGTGACATCACAAGGCAGCCAGAGCCTTTCTTTGTGACACTATTGGGAAGTCAGATCCTGCCCACTTCTGACATCACGGGGCAGTCAGGAATCCCCTTGGTGACATCACAGGGCAGTCAGAGCCCGCCCTTGGTGACATCACAGGGCAGTCAGGTCCCGCCCTTGGTGACATCAAAGGGCAGTCAGAAACCCCGTTGGTCACATCACGGGGCAGTCAGAGTACGCCCATCGTGACACCACGGGTCACTCAGAGCCCCCATTTGTGACATCACAGGGCAGTCAGAGATCCCCCCTTTGTGACATGACGTGGCAGTCAGAGCCCCCCATTGTGAAACCACGGGGCAGTCAGAAACCCCTTGGTGACGCCACGGGGCAGTCAGAGCGCCATTTTAACATCACGGGGCAGTCAGAACCCCCCTTGGTGACATCACAGGGCAGTCAGAACCCCACCTTCGTTACATCACAGGGCAGTCAGAGCCTGCCCCTTGTGAAATCACGGGGCAGTCAGCAACCCTCTCGGTGACATCAAAGGGCAGTCAAAGCCAGCCTTTGTGACATCACGGGGCAGTCAGATCCCGCCCTTTGTGACACCACGGGGCAGTTAGAACCCCCTTTTTGACACCACCGGGAAGTCAGAGGTTGCCTTTTGGGACATCACAGGGCAGTCAGAGCCCACCCTTGCTGAAATCACAGGGCAGTCAGAGACGCCCTTGGTGACAGCATGGGTCAGTCAGAGCCCTCCTTTGTGACATCACAGGGCAGTCAGACCCTGCCCTCTCTGACACCACAGGGCATTCAGAGCCAACCCTTTGTGACATCACAAGGCAGTCAGAGCCTGGCCTTGGTGACATAACGTGGCAGTCAGAAACCTCTTTGTGACATCACAGGGCAGTCAGAGTACGCCCATTGTGACATCACGGGGCAGTCAGAGCCCGCTCTTTGTGACACCACGGGTCACTCAGAGCCCCATTTGTGACATCACAGGACAGTCAGAGCCCGCCCTTGGTGACATCACATGGCAGCCAGAGCCTTTCCTTGTGACACCATTGGGAAGTCAGATCCCGCCCCCTTGTGACATCATGGGGCAGTCAGGAATCCCCTTGGTGACATCACAGGGCAATCAGAGCCCGCCCTTGGTGACACAACGGGACAGTCAGAGCCCCGCTTTGTGACATCAAAGGGCAGTCAGACCCCGCCCTTGGTGACATCACAGGGCAGTCAGAAACCCCTTTGGTGACATCAGAAGGCAGTCAGAGCCCCCTCTTTGTGACACGACGGGGCAGTCAGAGAACCCCCTTGATCACATCACAGGGCAGTCAGAGCCCCCCTTTCTGACATCACAGGGCATTCAGAAACCCCCTTTTTTACATCACAGGGCAGTCAGAGCCCACCCTTGGTGACATCATGGGGCAATCAGAACCAACCCTTTTTGATATCACAAGGCAGTCAGAGCCGTCCGTTTTTGACATCACGGCGCAGTCTTTGCCCCCCATTAGTGACATCACAGGGCAGTCAGAGCCCGCCCTTCGTGACATCACAAGGCAGCCAGAGCCTTTCTTTGTGACACCATTGGGAAGTCAGATCCTGCCCACTTCTGACATCACGGGGCAGTCAGAAATCCCCTTGGTGACATCACAGGGCAGTCAGAGCCCGCCCTTGGTGACATCACAGGGCAGTCAGGGCCCGCCCTTGGTGACATCAAAGGGCAGTCAGAAACCCCGTTGGTCACATCACGGGGCAGTCAGAGTACGCCCATCGTGACACCACGGGTCACTCAGAGCCCCCATTTGTGACATCACAGGACAGTCAGAGACAAACTTTGTGAAATCACAGGGCAGTCAGAGATCCCCCCTTTGTGACATGACGTGGCAGTCAGAGCCCCCCATTGTGAAACCACGGGGCAGTCAGAAACCCCTTGGTGACGCCACGGGGCAGTCAGAGCGCCATTTTAACATCACGGGGCAGTCAGAACCCCCCTTGGTGACATCACAGGGCAGTCAGAACCCCACCTTCGTTACATCACAGGGCAGTCAGAGCCTGCCCCTGTGAAATCACGGGGCAGTCAGCAACCCTCT
This sequence comes from Fratercula arctica, assembly GCA_947846985.1. Lineage (NCBI taxonomy): Eukaryota > Metazoa > Chordata > Aves > Charadriiformes > Alcidae > Fratercula > Fratercula arctica. Next base: position 2,610,303 of record CANTUZ010000027.1, read on the forward strand.
CGGTGACATCAAAGGGCAGTCAAAGCCAGCCTTTGTGACATCAAGGGGCAGTCAGATCCCGCCCTTTGTGACACCACGGGGCAGTTAGAACCCCCTTTTTGACACCACCGGGAAGTCAGAGGTTGCCTTTTGGGACATCACAGGGCAGTCAGAGCCCACCCTTGCTGAAATCACAGGGCAGTCAGAGACGCCCTTGGTGACAGCATGGGTCAGTCAGAGCCAACCCTTTGTGACATCACAAGGCAGTCAGAGCCTGGCCATTGGTGACATAACGTGGCAGTCAGAAACCTCTTTGTGACATCACAGGGCAGTCAGAGTACGCCCATTGTGACATCACGGGGCAGTCAGAGCCCGCTCTTTGTGACACCACGGGTCACTCAGAGCCACCATTTGTGACATCACAGGACAGTCAGAGCCCGCCCTTGGTGACATCACAAGGCAGCCAGAGCCTTTCCTTGTGGACACCATTGGGGAAGTCAGATCCGCCCCCTTGTGACATCATGGGGCAGTCAGGAATCCCCTTGGTGACATCACAGGGCAATCAGAGCCCGCCCTTGGTGACACAACGGGACAGTCAGAGCCCCGCTTTGTGACATCAAAGGGCAGTCAGACCCCGCCCTTGGTGACATCACAGGGCAGTCAGAAAACCCCTTTGGTGACATCAGAAAGGCAGTCAGAGCCCCCTCTTTGTGACACGACGGGGCAGTCAGAGAACCCCCTTGATCACATCACAGGGCAGTCAGAGCCCCCCTTTCTGACATCACAGGGCATTCAGAAACCCCCTTTTTTACATCACAGGGCAGTCAGAGCCCACCCTTGGTGACATCATGGGGCAATCAGAACCAACCCTTTTTGATATCACAAGGCAGTCAAGAGCCGTCCGTTTTGACATCACGGCGCAGTCTTTGCCCCCCATTAGTGACATCACAGGGCAGTCAGAGCCCGCCCTTCGTGACATCACAAGGCAGCCAGAGCCTTTCTTTGTGACACTATTGGGAAGTCAGATCCTGCCCACTTCTGACATCACGGGGCAGTCAGGAATCCCCTTGGTGACATCACAGGGCAGTCAGGTCCCGCCCTTGGTGACATCAAAGGGCAGTCAGAAACCCCGTTGGTCACATCACGGGGCAGTCAGAGTACGCCCATCGTGACACCACGGGTCACTCAGAGCCCCCATTTGTGAAATCACAGGGCAGTCAGAGATCCCCCCTTTGTGACATGACGTGGCAGTCAGAGCCCCCCATTGTGAAACCACGGGGCAGTCAGAAACCCCTTGGTGACGCCACGGGGCAGTCAGAGCGCCATTTTAACATCACGGGGCAGTCAGAACCCCCCTTGGTGACATCACAGGGCAGTCAGAACCCCACCTTCGTTACATCACAGGGCAGTCAGAGCCTGCCCCTTGTGAAATCACGGGGCAGTCAGCAACCCCCCTTGGTGACATCAAAGGGCAGTCAAAGCCAGCCTTTGTGACATCACGGGGCAGTCAGATCCCGCCCTTTTGTGACACCACGGGGCAGTTAGAACCCCCTTTTTGACACCACCGGGAAGTCAGAGGTTGCCTTTTGGGGACATCACAGGGCAGTCAGAGCCCACCCTTGCTGAAATCACAGGGCAGTCAGAGACGCCCTTGGTGACAGCATGGGTCAGTCAGAGCCCTCCTTTGTGACATCACAGGGCAGTCAGACCCTGCCCTCTCTGACACCACAGGGCATTCAGAGCCAACCCTTTGTGACATCACAAGGCAGTCAGAGCCTGGCCTTGGTGACATAACGTGGCAGTCAGAAACCTCTTTGTGACATCACAGGGCAGTCAGAGTACGCCCATTGTGACATCACGGGGCAGTCAGAGCCCGCTCTTTGTGACACCACGGGTCACTCAGAGCCCCATTTGTGACATCACAGGACAGTCAGAGCCCGCCCTTGGTGACATCACATGGCAGCCAGAGCCTTTCCTTGTGACACCATTGGGAAGTCAGATCCCGCCCCCTTGTGACATCATGGGGCAGTCAGGAATCCCCTTGGTGACATCACAGGGCAATCAGAGCCCGCCCTTGGTGACACAACGGGACAGTCAGAGCCCCGCTTTGTGACATCAAAGGGCAGTCAGACCCCGCCCTTGGTGACATCACAGGGCAGTCAGAAACCCCTTTGGTGACATCAGAAGGCAGTCAGAGCCCCCTCTTTGTGACACGACGGGCAGTCAGAGAACCCCCTTGATCACATCACAGGGCAGTCAGAGCCCCCCTTTCTGACATCACAGGGCATTCAGAAACCCCCTTTTTTACATCACAGGGCAGTCAGAGCCCACCCTTGGTGACATCATGGGGCAATCAGAACCAACCCTTTTTGATATCACAAGGCAGTCAGAGCCGTCCGTTTTTGACATCACGGCGCAGTCTTTGCCCCCCATTAGTGACATCACAGGGCAGTCAGAGCCCGCCCTTCGTGACATCACAAGGCAGCCAGAGCCTTTCTTTGTGACACTATTGGGAAGTCAGATCCTGCCCACTTCTGACATCATGGGGCAGTCAGAAATCCCCTTGGTGACATCACAGGGCAGTCAGAGCCCGCCCTTTGTGACATCAAGGGGCAGTCAGGGTCCCCCCTTGGTGACATCATGGGGCAGTCAGAGCCACCCGTTTGTGAAATCGCGGCGCAGGCTGTGCCCCCCATTTCTGACATCACGGGGCAGTTGGAGACCCCCTTTGTGACACCAGGGGGCAGTCAGAGAAGCCCCTTGGTGACATCACAGGGCAGTCAGAACCAACCCTTTGTGACATCACGGGGCAGTCAGAGCCCCCCTTTTTGACATCACAGGGCAGTCACAGCCCGCCCTTCGTGACATCACAGGGCAGCCAGAGCCTTTCTTTGTGACACCATTGGGAAGTCAGATCCTGCCCCCTTGTGACATCAAGGGGCAGTCAAAGCCCGGCTTTGTGACATCAAGGGGCAATCAAAGCCCGGCTTTGTGACATCAAAGGGCAGTCAGAGCCCGCCCTTGGTGACATCACAGGGCAGTCAGGTCCCGCCCTTGGTGACATCAAAGGGCAGTCAGAAACCCCGTTGGTCACATCACGGGGCAGTCAGAGTACGCCCATCGTGACACCACGGGTCACTCAGAGCCCCCATTTGTGACATCACAGGACAGTCAGAGACAAACTTTGTGAAATCACAGGGCAGTCAGAGATCCCCCCTTTGTGACATGACGTGGCAGTCAGAGCCCCCCATTGTGAAACCACGGGGCAGTCAGAAACCCCTTGGTGACGCCACGGGGCAGTCAGAGCGCCATTTTAACATCACGGGGCAGTCAGAACCCCCCTTGGTGACATCACAGGGCAGTCAGAACCCCACCTTCGTTACATCACAGGGCAGTCAGAGCCTGCCCCTTGTGAAATCACGGGGCAGTCAGCAACCCTCTCGGTGACATCAAAGGGCAGTCAAAGCCAGCCTTTGTGACATCACGGGGCAGTCAGATCCCGCCCTTTGTGACACCACGGGGCAGTTAGAACCCCCTTTTTGACACCACCGGGAAGTCAGAGGTTGCCTTTTGGGACATCACAGGGCAGTCAGAGCCCACCCTTGCTGAAATCACAGGGCAGTCAGAGACGCCCTTGGTGACAGCATGGGTCAGTCAGAGCCCTCCTTTGTGACATCACAGGGCAGTCAGACCCTGCCCTCTCTGACACCACAGGGCATTCAGAGCCAACCCTTTGTGACATCACAAGGCAGTCAGAGCCTGGCCTTGGTGACATAACGTGGCAGTCAGAAACCTCTTTGTGACATCACAGGGCAGTCAGAGAACCCCCTTGATCACATCACGGGGCAGTCAGAGCGCTCTTTGTGACACCACGGGTCACTCAGAGCCCCCATTTGTGACATCACAGGACAGGCAGAGCCCGCCCTTGGTGACATCACATGGCAGCCAGAGCCTTTCCTTGTGACACCATTGGGAAGTCAGATCCCGCCCCCTTGTGACATCATGGGGCAGTCAGGAATCCCCTTGGTGACATCACAGGGCAATCAGAGCCCGCCCTTGGTGACACAACGGGACAGTCAGAGCCCCGCTTTGTGACATCAAAGGGCAGTCAGACCCCGCCCTTGGTGACATCACAGGGCAGTCAGAAACCCCTTTGGTGACATCAGAAGGCAGTCAGAGCCCCCTCTTTGTGACACGACGGGGCAGTCAGAGAACCCCCTTGATCACATCACAGGGCAGTCAGAGCCCCCCTTTCTGACATCACAGGGCATTCAGAAACCCCCTTTTTTACATCACAGGGCAGTCAGAGCCCACCCTTGGTGACATCATGGGGCAATCAGAACCAACCCTTTTTGATATCACAAGGCAGTCAGAGCCGTCCGTTTTTGACATCACGGCGCAGTCTTTGCCCCCCATTAGTGACATCACAGGGCAGTCAGAGCCCGCCCTTCGTGACATCACAAGGCAACCAGAGCCTTTCTTTGTGACACCATTGGGAAGTCAGATCCTGCCCACTTCTGACATCACGGGGCAGTCAGAAATCCCCTTGGTGACATCACAGGGCAGTCAGAGCCCGCCCTTGGTGACATCACAGGGCAGTCAGGTCCCGCCCTTGGTGACATCAAAGGGCAGTCAGAAACCCCGTTGGTCACATCACGGGGCAGTCAGAGTACGCCCATCGTGACACCACGGGTCACTCAGAGCCCCCATTTGTGACATCACAGGACAGTCAGAGACAAACTTTGTGAAATCACAGGGCAGTCAGAGATCCCCCCTTTGTGACATGACGTGGCAGTCAGAGCCCCCCATTGTGAAACCACGGGGCAGTCAGAAACCCCTTGGTGACGCCACGGGGCAGTCAGAGCGCCATTTTTAACATCACGGGGCAGTCAGAACCCCCCTTGGTGACATCACAGGGCAGTCAGAACCCCACCTTCGTTACATCACAGGGCAGTCAGAGCCTGCCCCTTGTGAAATCACGGGGCAGTCAGCAACCCTCTCGGTGACATCAAAGGGCAGTCAAAGCCAGCCTTTGTGACATCACGGGGCAGTCAGATCCCGCCCTTTGTGACACCACGGGGCAGTTAGAACCCCTTTTTGACACCACCGGGAAGTCAGAGGTTGCCTTTTGGGACATCACAGGGCAGTCAGAGCCCACCCTTGCTGAAATCACAGGGCAGTCAGAGACGCCCTTGGTGACAGCATGGGTCAGTCAGAGCCCTCCTTTGTGACATCACAGGGCAGTCAGACCCTGCCCTCTCTGACACCACAGGGCATTCAGAGCCAACCCTTTGTGACATCACAAGGCAGTCAGAGCCTGGCCTTGGTGACATAACGTGGCAGTCAGAAACCTCTTTGTGACATCACAGGGCAGTCAGAGTACGCCCATTGGGACATCACGGGGCAGTCAGAGCCCGCTCTTTGTGACACCACGGGTCACTCAGAGCCCCCATTTGTGACATCACAGGACAGTCAGAGCCCGCCCTTGGTGACATCACAAGGCAGCAGAGCCTTTCCTTGTGACACCATTGGGAAGTCAGATCCCGCCCCCTTGTGACATCATGGGGCAGTCAGGAATCCCCTTGGTGACATCACAGGGCAATCAGAGCCCGCCCTTGGTGACACAACGGGACAGTCAGAGCCCCGCTTTGTGACATCAAAGGGCAGTCAGACCCCGCCCTTGGTGACATCACAGGGCAGTCAGAAACCCCTTTGGTGACATCAGAAGGCAGTCAGAGCCCCCTCTTTGTGACACGACGGGGGCAGTCAGAGAACCCCCTTGATCACATCACAGGGCAGTCAGAGTCCCCCTTTCTGACATCACAGGGCATTCAGAAACCCCCTTTTTTACATCACAGGGCAGTCAGAGCCCCCCCTTGGTGACATCATGGGGCAATCAGAACCAACCCTTTTTGATATCACAAGGCAGTCAGAGCCGTCCGTTTTTGACATCACGGCGCAGTCTTTGCCCCCCATTAGTGACATCACAGGGCAGTCAGAGCCCGCCCTTCGTGACATCACAAGGCAGCCAGAGCCTTTCTTTGTGACACTATTGGGAAGTCAGATCCTGCCCACTTCTGACATCACGGGGCAGTCAGGAATCCCCTTGGTGACATCACAGGGCAGTCAGAGCCCGCCCTTGGTGACATCACAGGGCAGTCAGGTCCCGCCCTTGGTGACATCAAAGGGCAGTCAGAAACCCCGTTGGTCACATCACGGGGCAGTCAGAGTACGCCCATCGTGACACCACGGGTCACTCAGAGCCCCCATTTGTGAAATCACAGGGCAGTCAGAGATCCCCCCTTTGTGACATGACGTGGCAGTCAGAGCCCCCCATTGTGAAACCACGGGGCAGTCAGAAACCCCTTGGTGACGCCACGGGGCAGTCAGAGCGCCATTTTAACATCACGGGGCAGTCAGAACCCCCCTTGGTGACATCACAGGGCAGTCAGAACCCCACCTTCGTTACATCACAGGGCAGTCAGAGCCTGCCCCTTGTGAAATCACGGGGCAGTCAGCAACCCTCTCGGTGACATCAAAGGGCAGTCAAAGCCAGCCTTTGTGACATCACGGGGCAGTCAGATCCCGCCCTTTGTGACACCACGGGGCAGTTAGAACCCCCTTTTTGACACCACCGGGAAGTCAGAGGTTGCCTTTTGGGACATCACAGGGCAGTCAGAGCCCACCCTTGCTGAAATCACAGGGCAGTCAGAGACGCCCTTGGTGACAGCATGGGTCAGTCAGAGCCCTCCTTTGTGACATCACAGGGCAGTCAGACCCTGCCCTCTCTGACACCACAGGGCATTCAGAGCCAACCCTTTGTGACATCACAAGGCAGTCAGAGCCTGGCCTTGGTGACATAACGTGGCAGTCAGAAACCTCTTTGTGACATCACAGGGCAGTCAGAGTACGCCCATTGGGACATCACGGGGCAGTCAGAGCCCGCTCTTTGTGACACCACGGGTCACTCAGAGCCCCCATTTGTGACATCACAGGACAGTCAGAGCCCGCCCTTGGTGACATCACAAGGCAGCCAGAGCCTTTCCTTGTGACACCATTGGGAAGTCAGATCCCGCCCCCTTGTGACATCATGGGGCAGTCAGGAATCCCCTTGGTGACATCACAGGGCAATCAGAGCCCGCCCTTGGTGACACAACGGGACAGTCAGAGCCCCGCTTTGTGACATCAAAGGGCAGTCAGACCCCGCCCTTGGTGACATCACAGGGCAGTCAGAAACCCCTTTGGTGACATCAGAAGGCAGTCAGAGCCCCCTCTTTGTGACACGACGGGGCAGTCAGAAACCCCTTGGTGACGCCACGGGGCAGTCAGAGCCCCCCTTTCTGACATCACAGGGCATTCAGAAACCCCCTTTTTTACATCACAGGGCAGTCAGAGCCCACCCTTGGTGACATCATGGGGCAATCAGAACCAACCCTTTTTGATATCACAAGGCAGTCAGAGCCGTCCGTTTTTGACATCACGGCGCAGTCTTTGCCCCCCATTAGTGACATCACAGGGCAGTCAGAGCCCGCCCTTTGTGACATCACAAGGCAGCCAGAGCCTTTCTTTGTGACACTATTGGGAAGTCAGATCCTGCCCACTTCTGACATCACGGGGCAGTCAGGAATCCCCTTGGTGACATCACAGGGCAGTCAGAGCCCGCCCTTGGTGACATCACAGGGCAGTCAGGTCCCGCCCTTGGTGACATCAAAGGGCAGTCAGAAACCCCGTTGGTCACATCACGGGGCAGTCAGAGTACGCCCATCGTGACACCACGGGTCACTCAGAGCCCCCATTTGTGACATCACAGGACAGTCAGAGATCCCCCCTTTGTGACATGACGTGGCAGTCAGAGCCCCCCATTGTGAAACCACGGGGCAGTCAGAAACCCCTTGGTGACGCCACGGGGCAGTCAGAGCGCCATTTTAACATCACGGGGCAGTCAGAACCCCCCTTGGTGACATCACAGGGCAGTCAGAACCCCACCTTCGTTACATCACAGGGCAGTCAGAGCCTGCCCCTTGTGAAATCACGGGCAGTCAGCAACCCTCTCGGTGACATCAAAGGGCAGTCAAGCCAGCCTTTGTGACATCACGGGGCAGTCAGATCCCGCCCTTTGTGACACCACGGGGCAGTTAGAACCCCCTTTTTGACACCACCGGGAAGTCAGAGGTTGCCTTTGGGACATCACAGGGCAGTCAGAGCCTGCCCCTTGCTGAAATCACAGGGCAGTCAGAGACGCCCTTGGTGACAGCATGGGTCAGTCAGAGCCCTCCTTTGTGACATCACAGGGCAGTCAGACCCTGCCCTCTCTGACACCACAGGGCATTCAGAGCCAACCCTTTGTGACATCACAAGGCAGTCAGAGCCTGGCCTTGGTGACATAACGTGGCAGTCAGAAACCTCTTTGTGACATCACAGGGCAGTCAGAGTACGCCCATTGTGACATCACGGGGCAGTCAGAGCCCGCTCTTTGTGACACCACGGGTCACTCAGAGCCCCCATTTGTGACATCACAGGACAGTCAGAGCCTGCCCCTTGGTGACATCACAAGGCAGCCAGAGCCTTTCCTTGTGACACCATTGGGAAGTCAGATCCTGCCCCCTTGTGACATCATGGGGCAGTCAGGAATCCCCTTGGTGACATCACAGCGCAATCAGAGCCCGCCCTTGGTGACACAACGGGACAGTCACAGCCCCGCTTTGTGACATCAAAGGGCAGTCAGACCCCGCCCTTGGTGACATCACAGGGCAGTCAGAAACCCCTTTGGTGACATCAGAAGGCAGTCAGAGCCCCCTCTTTGTGACACGACGGGGCAGTCAGAGAACCCCCTTGATCACATCACAGGGCAGTCAGAGCCCCCCTTTCTGACATCACAGGGCATTCAGAAACCCCCTTTTTTACATCACAGGGCAGTCAGAGCCCACCCTTGGTGACATCATGGGGCAATCAGAACCAACCCTTTTTGATATCACAAGGCAGTCAGAGCCGTCCGTTTTTGACATCACGGCGCAGTCTTTGCCCCCCATTAGTGACATCACAGGGCAGTCAGAGCCCGCCCTTCGTGACATCACAAGGCAGCCAGAGCCTTCTTTGTGACACTATTGGGAAGTCAGATCCTGCCCACTTCTGACATCACGGGGCAGTCAGGAATCCCCTTGGTGACATCATGGGGCAGTCAGAGCCCCCCGTTTGTGACATCGCGGCGCAGGCTGTGCCCCCCATTTCTGACATCACGGGACAGTTGGAGACCCCCCTTTGTGACACCAGGGGGCAGTCAGAGAAGCCCCTTGGTGACATCACAGGGCAGTCAGAACCAACCCTTTGTGACATCACGGGGCAGTCAGAGCCCCCTTTTTGACATCACAGGGCAGTCACAGCCCGCCCTTCGTGACATCACAGGGCGGCCAGAGCCTTTCTTTGTGACACCATTGGGAAGTCAGATCCTGCCCCCTTGTGACATCAAGGGGCAGTCAAAGCCCGGCTTTGTGACATCAAGGGGCAGTCAAAGCCCGGCTTTGTGACATCAAAGGGCAGTCAGAGCCCGCCCTTGGTGACATCACAGGGCAGTCAGGTCCCGCCCTTGGTGACATCAAAGGGCAGTCAGAAACCCCGTTGGTCACATCACGGGCAGTCAGAGTACGCCCATCGTGACACCACGGGTCACTCAGAGCCCCCATTTGTGACATCACAGGACAGTCAGAGACAAACTTTGTGAAATCACAGGGCAGTCAGAGATCCCCCCTTTGTGACATGACGTGGCAGTCAGAGCCCCCCATTGTGAAACCACGGGGCAGTCAGAAACCCCTTGGTGACGCCACGGGGCAGTCAGAGCGCCATTTTAACATCACGGGGCAGTCAGAACCCCCCCTTGGTGACATCACAGGGCAGTCAGAACCCCACCTTCGTTACATCACAGGGCAGTCAGAGCCTGCCCCTTGTGAAATCACGGGGCAGTCAGCAACCCTCTCGGTGACATCAAAGGGCAATCAAAGCCAGCCTTTGTGACATCACGGGGCAGTCAGATCCCGCCCTTTGTGACACCACGGGGCAGTTAGAACCCCCTTTTTGACACCACCGGGAAGTCAGAGGTTGCCTTTTGGGACATCACAGGGCAGTCAGAGCCCACCCTTGCTGAAATCACAGGGCAGTCAGAGACGCCCTTGAGTTGACAGCATGGGTCAGTTCAGTCAGAGCCAACCCTTTGTGACATCACAAGGCAGTCAGAGCCTGGCCTTGGTGAAATCACGGGGCAGTCAGCAACCCTCTCGGTGACATCACAGGGCAGTCAGAGTACGCCCATTGTGACATCACGGGGCAGTCAGAGCCCGCTCTTTGTGACACCACGGGTCACTCAGAGCCCCCATTTGTGACATCACAGGACAGTCAGAGCCCGCCCTTGGTGACATCACAAGGCAGCCAGAGCCTTTCCTTGTGACACCATTGGGAAGTCAGATCCCGCCCCCTTGTGACATCATGGGGCAGTCAGGAATCCCCTTGGTGACATCACAGGGCAATCAGAGCCCGCCCTTGGTGACACAACGGGACAGTCAGAGCCCCGCTTTGTGACATCAAAGGGCAGTCAGACCCCGCCCTTGGTGACATCACAGGGCAGTCAGAAACCCCTTTGGTGACATCAGAAGGCAGTCAGAGCCCCCTCTTTGTGACACGACGGGGCAGTCAGAGACCCCCTTGATCACATCACAGGGCAGTCAGAGCCCCCCTTTCTGACATCACAGGGCATTCAGAAACCCCCTTTTTTACATCACAGGGCAGTCAGAGCCCACCCTTGGTGACATCATGGGGCAATCAGAACCAACCCTTTTTGATATCACAAGGCAGTCAGAGCCGTCCGTTTTTGACATCACGGCGCAGTCTTTGCCCCCCATTAGTGACATCACAGGGCAGTCAGAGCCCGCCCTTCGTGACATCACAAGGCAGCCAGAGCCTTTCTTTGTGACACTATTGGGAAGTCAGATCCTGCCCACTTCTGACATCACGGGGCAGTCAGGAATCCCCTTGGTGACATCACAGGGCAGTCAGAGCCTGCCCTTGGTGACACCACAGGGCAGTCAGGTCCCGCCCTTGGTGACATCAAAGGGCAGTCAGAAACCCCGTTGGTCACATCACGGGGCAGTCAGAGTACGCCCATCGTGACACCACGGGTCACTCAGAGCCCCCATTTGTGACATCACAGGGCAGTCAGAGATCCCCCCTTTGTGACATGACGTGGCAGTCAGAGCCCCCCATTGTGAAACCACGGGGCAGTCAGAAACCCCTTGGTGACGCCACGGGGCAGTCAGAGCGCCATTTTAACATCACGGGGCAGTCAGAACCCCCCTTGGTGACATCACAGGGCAGTCAGAACCCCACCTTCGTTACATCACAGGGCAGTCAGAGCCTGCCCCTTGTGAAATCACGGGGCAGTCAGCAACCCTCTCGGTGACATCAAAGGGCAGTCAAAGCCAGCCTTTGTGACATCACGGGGCAGTCAGATCCCGCCCTTTGTGACACCACGGGGCAGTTAGAACCCCCTTTTTGACACCACCGGGAAGTCAGAGGTTGCCTTTTGGGACATCACAGGACAGTCAGAGCCCGCCCTTGGTGACATCACAAGGCAGCCAGAGCCTTTCCTTGTGACACCATTGGGAAGTCAGATCCCGCCCCCTTGTGACATCATGGGGCAGTCAGGAATCCCCTTGGTGACATCACAGGGCAATCAGAGCCCGCCCTTGGTGACACAACGGGACAGTCAGAGCCCCGCTTTGTGACATCAAAGGGCAGTCAGACCCCGCCCTTGGTGACATCACAGGGCAGTCAGAAACCCTTTGGTGACATCAGAAGGCAGTCAGAGCCCCCTCTTTGTGACACGACGGGGCAGTCAGAGAACCCCCTTGATCACATCACAGGGCAGTCAGAGCCCCCCTTTCTGACATCACAGGGCATTCAGAAACCCCCTTTTTTACATCACAGGGCAGTCAGAGCCCACCCTTGGTGACATCATGGGGCAATCAGAACCAACCCTTTTTGATATCACAAGGCAGTCAGAGCCGTCCGTTTTTGACATCACGGCGCAGTCTTTGCCCCCCATTAGTGACATCACAGGGCAGTCAGAGCCCGCCCTTCGTGACATCACAAGGCAGCCAGAGCCTTTCTTTGTGACACTATTGGGAAGTCAGATCCTGCCCACTTCTGACATCATGGGGCAGTCAGAAATCCCCTTGGTGACATCACAGGGCAGTCAGAGCCCGCCCTTTATGACATCAAGGGGCAGTCAGGGTCCCCCCTTGGTGACATCATGGGGCAGTCAGAGCCCCCCGTTTGTGAAATTGCGGCGCAGGCTGTGCCCCCCATTTCTGACATCACGGGGCAGTTGGAGACCCCCTTTGTGACACCAGGGGGCAGTCAGAGAAGCCCCTTGGTGACATCACAGGGCAGTCAGAACCAACCCTTTGTGACATCACGGGGCAGTCAGAGCCCCCCTTTTTGACATCACAGGGCAGTCACAGCCCGCCCTTCGTGACATCACAGGGCAGCCAGAGCCTTTCTTTGTGACACCATTGGGAAGTCAGATCCTGCCCCCTTGTGACATCAAGGGGCAGTCAAAGCCCGGCTTTGTGACATCAAGGGGCAGTCAAAGCCCGGCTTTGTGACATCAAAGGGCAGTCAGAGCCCGCCCTTGGTGACATCACAGGGCAGTCAGGTCCCGCCCTTGGTGACATCAAAGGGCAGTCAGAAACCCCGTTGGTCACATCACGGGGCAGTCAGAGTACGCCCATCGTGACACCACGGGTCACTCAGAGCCCCCATTTGTGACATCACAGGACAGTCAGAGACAAACTTTGTGAAATCACAGGGCAGTCAGAGATCCCCCCTTTGTGACATGACGTGGCAGTCAGAGCCCCCCATTGTGAAACCACGGGGCAGTCAGAAACCCCTTGGTGACGCCACGGGGCAGTCAGAGCGCCATTTTAACATCACGGGGCAGTCAGAACCCCCCTTGGTGACATCACAGGGCAGTCAGAACCCCACCTTCGTTACATCACAGGGCAGTCAGAGCCTGCCCCTTGTGAAATCACGGGGCAGTCAGCAACCCTCTCGGTGACATCAAAGGGCAATCAAAGCCAGCCTTTGTGACACCACGGGGCAGTTAGAACCCCCTTTTTGACACCACCGGGAAGTCAGAGGTTGCCTTTTGGGACATCACAGGGCAGTCAGAGCCCACCCTTGCTGAAATCACAGGGCAGTCAGAGACGCCCTTGGTGACAGCATGGGTCAGTCAGAGCCAACCCTTTGTGACATCACAAGGCAGTCAGAGCCTGGCCTTGGTGACATAACGTGGCAGTCAGAAACCTCTTTGTGACATCACAGGGCAGTCAGAGTACGCCCATTGTGACATCACGGGGCAGTCAGAGCCCGCTCTTTGTGACACCACGGGTCACTCAGAGCCCCCATTTGTGACATCACAGGACAGTCAGAGCCCGCCCTTGGTGACATCACAAGGCAGCCAGAGCCTTTCCTTGTGACACCATTGGGAAGTCAGATCCCGCCCCCTTGTGACATCATGGGGCAGTCAGGAATCCCCTTGGTGACATCACAGGGCAATCAGAGCCCGCCCTTGGTGACACAACGGGACAGTCAGAGCCCCGCTTTGTGACATCAAAGGGCAGTCAGACCCCGCCCTTGGTGACATCACAGGGCAGTCAGAAACCCCTTTGGTGACATCAGAAGGCAGTCAGAGCCCCCTCTTTGTGACACGACGGGGCAGTCAGAGAACCCCCTTGATCACATCACAGGGCAGTCAGAGCCCCCCTTTCTGACATCACAGGGCATTCAGAAACCCCCTTTTTTACATCACAGGGCAGTCAGAGCCCACCCTTGGTGACATCATGGGGCAATCAGAACCAACCCTTTTGATATCACAAGGCAGTCAGAGCCGTCCGTTTTGACATCACGGCGCAGTCTTTGCCCCCCATTAGTGACATCACAGGGCAGTCAGAGCCCGCCCTTCGTGACATCACAAGGCAGCCAGAGCCTTTCTTTGTGACACTATTGGGAAGTCAGATCCTGCCCACTTCTGACATCATGGGGCAGTCAGAAATCCCCTTGGTGACATCACAGGGCAGTCAGAGCCCGCCCTTTGTGACATCAAGGGGCAGTCAGGGTCCCCCCTTGGTGACATCATGGGGCAGTCAGAGCCCCCCGTTTGTGAAATTGCGGCGCAGGCTGTGCCCCCATTTCTGACATCACGGGGCAGTTGGAGACCCCCTTTGTGACACCAGGGGGCAGTCAGAGAAGCCCCTTGGTGACATCACAGGGCAGTCAGAACCAACCCTTTGTGACATCACGGGGCAGTCAGAGCCCCCCTTTTTGACATCACAGGGCAGTCACAGCCCGCCCTTCGTGACATCACAGGGCAGCCAGAGCCTTTCTTTGTGACACCATTGGAAAGTCAGATCCTGCCCCCTTGTGACATCAAGGGGCAGTCAAAGCCCGGCTTTGTGACATCAAGGGGCAGTAAGAGCCCGCCCTTGGTGACATCACAGGGCAGTCAGGTCCCGCCCTTGGTGACATCAAAGGGCAGTCAGAGAAGCCCCTTGGTCACATCACGGGGCAGTCAGAGTACGCCCATCGTGACACCACGGGTCACTCAGAGCCCCCATTTGTGACATCACAGGACAGTCAGAGACAAACTTTGTGAAATCACAGGGCAGTCAGAGATCCCCCCTTTGTGACATGACGTGGCAGTCAGAGCCCCCCATTGTGAAACCACGGGGCAGTCAGAAACCCCTTGGTGACGCCACGGGGCAGTCAGAGCGCCATTTTAACATCACGGGGCAGTCAGAACCCCCCTTGGTGACATCACAGGGCAGTCAGAACCCCACCTTCGTTACATCACAGGGCAGTCAGAGCCTGCCCCTTGTGAAATCACGGGGCAGTCAGCAACCCTCTCGGTGACATCAAAGGGCAGTCAAAGCCAGCCTTTGTGACATCACGGGGCAGTCAGATCCCGCCCTTTGTGACACCACGGGGCAGTTAGAAACCCCCCTTTTTGACACCACCGGGAAGTCAGAGGTTGCCTTTTGGGACATCACAGGGCAGTCAGAGCCCACCCTTGCTGAAATCACAGGGCAGTCAGAGACGCCCTTGGTGACAGCATGGGTCAGTCAGAGCCCTCCTTTGTGACATCACAGGGCAGTCAGACCCTGCCCTCTCTGACACCACAGGGCATTCAGAGCCAACCCTTTGTGACATCACAAGGCAGTCAGAGCCTGGCCTTGGTGACATAACGTGGCAGTCAGAAACCTCTTTGTGACATCACAGGGCAGTCAGAGTACGCCCATTGTGACATCACGGGGCAGTCAGAGCCCGCTCTTTGTGACACAACGGGTCACTCAGAGCCCCCATTTGTGACATCACAGGACAGTCAGAGCCCGCCCTTGGTGACATCACAAGGCAGCCAGAGCCTTTCCTTGTGACACCATTGGGAAGTCAGATCCCGCCCCCTTGTGACATCATGGGGCAGTCAGAGCCCCCCGTTTGTGACATCACGGTGCAGGCTGTGCCCCCCATTTCTGACATCACGGGACAGTTGGAGACCCCCTTTGTGACACCAGGGGGCAGTCAGAGAAGCCCCTTGGTGACATCACAGGGCAGTCAGAACCAACCCTTTGTGACATCACGGGGCAGTCAGAGCCCCCCTTTTTGACATCACAGGGCAGTCACAGCCCGCCCTTCGTGACATCACAGGGCAGCCAGAGCCTTTCTTTGTGACACCATTGGGAAGTCAGATCCTGCCCCCTTGTGACATCAAGGGGCAGTCAAAGCCCGGCTTTGTGACATCAAGGGGCAGTCAAAGCCCGGCTTTGTGACATCAAAGGGCAGTCAGAGCCCGCCCTTGGTGACATCACAGGGCAGTCAGGTCCCGCCCTTGGTGACATCAAAGGGCAGTCAGAAACCCCGTTGGTCACATCACGGGGCAGTCAGAGTACGCCCATCGTGACACCACGGGTCACTCAGAGCCCCCATTTGTGACATCACAGGGCAGTCAGAGATCCCCCCTTTGTGACATGACGTGGCAGTCAGAGCCCCCCATTGTGAAACCACGGGGCAGTCAGAAACCCCTTGGTGACGCCACGGGGCAGTCAGAGCGCCATTTTAACATCACGGGGCAGTCAGAACCCCCCTTGGTGACATCACAGGGCAGTCAGAACCCCACCTTCGTTACATCACAGGGCAGTCAGAGCCTGCCCCTTGTGAAATCACGGGGCAGTCAGCAACCCTCTCGGTGACATCAAAGGGCAGTCAAAGCCAGCCTTTGTGACATCACGGGGCAGTCAGATCCCGCCCTTTGTGACACCACGGGGCAGTTAGAACCCCCTTTTTGACACCACCGGGAAGTCAGAGGTTGCCTTTTGGGACATCACAGGACAGTCAGAGCCCGCCCTTGGTGACATCACAAGGCAGCCAGAGCCTTTCCTTGTGACACCATTGGGAAGTCAGATCCCGCCCCCTTGTGACATCATGGGGCAGTCAGGAATCCCCTTGGTGACATCACAGGGCAATCAGAGCCCGCCCTTGGTGACACAACGGGACAGTCAGAGCCCCGCTTTGTGACATCAAAGGGCAGTCAGACCCCGCCCTTGGTGACATCACAGGGCAGTCAGAAACCCCTTTGGTGACATCAGAAGGCAGTCAGAGCCCCCTCTTTGTGACACGACGGGGCAGTCAGAGAACCCCCTTGATCACATCACAGGGCAGTCAGAGCCCCCCTTTCTGACATCACAGGGCATTCAGAAACCCCCTTTTTTACATCACAGGGCAGTCAGAGCCCACCCTTGGTGACATCATGGGGCAATCAGAACCAACCCTTTTTGATATCACAAGGCAGTCAGAGCCGTCCGTTTTGACATCACGGCGCAGTCTTTGCCCCCCATTAGTGACATCACAGGGCAGTCAGACCCCGCCCTTCGTGACATCACAAGGCAGCCAGAGCCTTTCTTTGTGACACTATTGGGAAGTCAGATCCTGCCCCACTTCTGACATCATGGGGCAGTCAGAAATCCCCTTGGTGACATCACAGGGCAGTCAGAGCCCGCCCTTTATGACATCAAGGGGCAGTCAGGGTCCCCCCTTGGTGACATCATGGGGCAGTCAGAGCCCCCCGTTTGTGAAATTGCGGCGCAGGCTGTGCCCCCCATTTCTGACATCACGGGGCAGTTGGAGACCCCCTTTGTGACACCAGGGGGCAGTCAGAGAAGCCCCTTGGTGACATCACAGGGCAGTCAGAACCAACCCTTTGTGACATCACGGGGCAGTCAGAGCCCCCCTTTTTGACATCACAGGGCAGTCACAGCCCGCCCTTCGTGACATCACAGGGCAGCCAGAGCCTTTCTTTGTGACACCATTGGGAAGTCAGATCCTGCCCCCTTGTGACATCAAGGGGCAGTCAAAGCCCGGCTTTGTGACATCAAGGGGCAGTCAAAGCCCGGCTTTGTGACATCAAAGGGCAGTCAGAGCCCGCCCTTGGTGACATCACAGGGCAGTCAGGTCCCGCCCTTGGTGACATCAAAGGGCAGTCAGAAACCCCGTTGGTCACATCACGGGGCAGTCAGAGTACGCCCATCGTGACACCACGGGTCACTCAGAGCCCCCATTTGTGACATCACAGGACAGTCAGAGACAAACTTTGTGAAATCACAGGGCAGTCAGAGATCCCCCCTTTGTGACATGACGTGGCAGTCAGAGCCCCCCATTGTGAAACCACGGGGCAGTCAGAAACCCCTTGGTGACGCCACGGGGCAGTCAGAGCGCCATTTTAACATCACGGGGCAGTCAGAACCCCCCTTGGTGACATCACAGGGCAGTCAGAACCCCACCTTCGTTACATCACAGGGCAGTCAGAGCCTGCCCCTTGTGAAATCACGGGGCAGTCAGCAACCCTCTCGGTGACATCAAAGGGCAGTCAAAGCCAGCCTTTGTGACACCACGGGGCAGTTAGAACCCCCTTTTTGACACCACCGGGAAGTCAGAGGTTGCCTTTTGGGACATCACAGGGCAGTCAGAGCCCACCCTTGCTGAAATCACAGGGCAGTCAGAGACGCCCTTGGTGACAGCATGGGTCAGTCAGAGCCAACCCTTTGTGACATCACAAGGCAGTCAGAGCCTGGCCTTGGTGACATAACGTGGCAGTCAGAAACCTCTTTGTGACATCACAGGGCAGTCAGAGTACGCCCATTGTGACATCACGGGGCAGTCAGAGCCCGCTCTTTGTGACACCACGGGTCACTCAGAGCCCCCATTTGTGACATCACAGGACAGTCAGAGCCCGCCCTTGGTGACATCACAAGGCAGCCAGAGCCTTTCCTTGTGACACCATTGGGAAGTCAGATCCCGCCCCCTTGTGACATCATGGGGCAGTCAGGAATCCCCTTGGTGACATCACAGGGCAATCAGAGCCGCCCTTGGTGACACAACGGGACAGTCAGAGCCCCGCTTTGTGACATCAAAGGGCAGTCAGACCCCGCCCTTGGTGACATCACAGGGCAGTCAGAAACCCCTTTGGTGACATCAGAAGGCAGTCAGAGCCCCCTCTTTGTGACACGACGGGGCAGTCAGAGAACCCCCTTGATCACATCACAGGGCAGTCAGAGCCCCCCTTTCTGACATCACAGGGCATTCAGAAACCCCCTTTTTTACATCACAGGGCAGTCAGAGCCCACCCTTGGTGACATCATGGGGCAATCAGAACCAACCCTTTTTGATATCACAAGGCAGTCAGAGCCGTCCGTTTTTGACATCACGGCGCAGTCTTTGCCCCCCATTAGTGACATCACAGGGCAGTCAGAGCCCGCCCTTCGTGACATCACAAGGCAGCCAGAGCCTTTCTTTGTGACACTATTGGGAAGTCAGATCCTGCCCACTTCTGACATCATGGGGCAGTCAGAAATCCCCTTGGTGACATCACAGGGCAGTCAGAGCCCGCCCTTTGTGACATCAAGGGGCAGTCAGGGTCCCCCCTTGGTGACATCATGGGGCAGTCAGAGCCCCCCGTTTGTGAAATTGCGGCGCAGGCTGTGCCCCCCATTTCTGACATCACGGGGCAGTTGGAGACCCCCTTTGTGACACCAGGGGGCAGTCAGAGAAGCCCCTTGGTGACATCACAGGGCACTCAGAACCAACCCTTTGTGACATCACGGGGCAGTCAGAGCCCCCCTTTTTGACATCACAGGGCAGTCACAGCCCGCCCTTCGTGACATCACAGGGCAGCCAGAGCCTTTCTTTGTGACACCATTGGGAAGTCAGATCCTGCCCCTTGTGACATCAAGGGGCAGTCAAAGGCCGGCTTTGTGACATCAAGGGGCAGTCAAAGCCCGGCTTTGTGACATCAAAGGGCAGTCAGAGCCCGCCCTTGGTGACATCACAGGGCAGTCAGGTCCCGCCCTTGGTGACATCAAAGGGCAGTCAGAAACCCCGTTGGTCACATCACGGGGCAGTCAGAGTACGCCCATCGTGACACCACGGGTCACTCAGAGCCCCCATTTGTGACATCACAGGACAGTCAGAGACAAACTTTGTGAAATCACAGGGCAGTCAGAGATCCCCCCTTTGTGACATGACGTGGCAGTCAGAGCCCCCATTGTGAAACCACGGGGCAGTCAGAAACCCCTTGGTGACGCCACGGGGCAGTCAGAGCGCCATTTTAACATCACGGGGCAGTCAGAACCCCCCTTGGTGACATCACAGGGCAGTCAGAACCCCACCTTCGTTACATCACAGGGCAGTCAGAGCCTGCCCCTTGTGAAATCACGGGGCAGTCAGCAACCCTCTCGGTGACATCAAAGGGCAGTCAAAGCCAGCCTTTGTGACATCACGGGGCAGTCAGATCCCGCCCTTTGTGACACCACGGGGCAGTTAGAACCCCCTTTTTGACACCACCGGGAAGTCAGAGGTTGCCTTTTGGGACATCACAGGGCAGTCAGAGCCCACCCTTGCTGAAATCACAGGGCAGTCAGAGACGCCCTTGGTGACAGCATGGGTCAGTCAGAGCCCTCCTTTGTGACATCACAGGGCAGTCAGACCCTGCCCTCTCTGACACCACAGGGCATTCAGAGCCAACCCTTTGTGACATCACAAGGCAGTCAGAGCCTGGCCTTGGTGACATAACGTGGCAGTCAGAAACCTCTTTGTGACATCACAGGGCAGTCAGAGTACGCCCATTGTGACATCACGGGGCAGTCAGAGCCCGCTCTTGGTGACACCACGGGTCACTCAGAGCCCCCATTTGTGACATCACAGGACAGTCAGAGCCCGCCCTTGGTGACATCACAAGGCAGCCAGAGCCTTTCCTTGTGACACCATTGGGAAGTCAGATCCCGCCCCCTTGTGACATCATGGGGCAGTCAGAGCCCCCCGTTTGTGACATCACGGTGCAGGCTGTGCCCCCCATTTCTGACATCACGGGACAGTTGGAGACCCCCTTTGTGACACCAGGGGGCAGTCAGAGAAGCCCCTTGGTGACATCACAGGGCAGTCAGAACCAACCCTTTGTGACATCACGGGGCAGTCAGAGCCCCCCCTTTTTGACATCACAGGGCAGTCACAGCCCGCCCTTCGTGACATCACAGGGCAGCCAGAGCCTTTCTTTGTGACACCATTGGGAAGTCAGATCCTGCCCCCTTGTGACATCAAGGGGCAGTCAAAGCCCGGCTTTGTGACATCAAGGGGCAGTCAAAGCCCGGCTTGTGACATCAAAGGGCAGTCAGAGCCCGCCCTTGGTGACATCACAGGGCAGTCAGGTCCCGCCCTTGGTGACATCAAAGGGGCAGTCAGAAACCCCGTTGGTCACCATCACGGGGGCAGTCAGAGTACGCCCATCGTGACACCACGGGTCACTCAGAGCCCCCATTTGTGACATCACAGGACAGTCAGAGACAAACTTTGTGAAATCACAGGGCAGTCAGAGATCCCCCCTTTGTGACATGACGTGGCAGTCAGAGCCCCCCATTGTGAAACCACGGGGCAGTCAGAAACCCCTTGGTGACGCCACGGGCAGTCAGAGCGCCATTTTAACATCACGGGGCAGTCAGAACCCCCCTTGGTGACATCACAGGGCAGTCAGAAACCCCACCTTCGTTACATCACAGGGCAGTCAGAGCCTGCCCCTTGTGAAATCACGGGGCAGTCAGCAACCCTCTCGGTGACATCAAAGGGCAGTCAAAGCCAGCCTTTGTGACATCACGGGGCAGTCAGATCCCGCCCTTTGTGACACCACGGGGCAGTTAGAACCCCCTTTTTGACACCCACCGGGGAAGTCAGAGGTTGCCTTTTGGGACATCACAGGGCAGTCAGAGCCCACCCTTGCTGAAATCACAGGGCAGTCAGAGACGCCCTTGGTGACAGCATGGGCAGTCAGAGCCCTCCTTTGTGACATCACAGGGCAGTCAGACCCTGCCCTCTCTGACACCACAGGGCATTCAGAGCCAACCCTTTGTGACATCACAAGGCAGTCAGAGCCTGGCCTTGGTGACATAACGTGGCAGTCAGAAACCTCTTTGTGACATCACAGGGCAGTCAGAGTACGCCCATTGTGACATCACGGGGCAGTCAGAGCCCGCTCTTTGTGACACCACGGGTCACTCAGGAGCCCCATTTGTGACATCACAGGACAGTCAGAGCCCGCCCTTGGTGACATCACAAGGCAGCCAGAGCCTTTCCTTGTGACACCATTGGGAAGTCAGATCCCGCCCCCTTGTGACATCATGGGGCAGTCAGGAATCCCCTTGGTGACATCACAGGGCAATCAGAGCCCGCCCTTGGTGACACAACGGGACAGTCAGAGCCCCGCTTTGTGACATCAAAGGGCAGTCAGAAACCCCCTTGGTGACATCACAGGGCAGTCAGAAACCCCTTTGGTGACATCAGAAGGCAGTCAGAGCCCCGCTTTGTGACACGACGGGGCAGTCAGAGAACCCCCTTGATCACATCACAGGGCAGTCAGAGCCCCCTTTCTGACATCACAGGGCATTTCAGAAACCCCCTTTTTACATCACAGGGCAGTCAGAGCCCAGCCCTTGGTGACATCATGGGGCAATCAGAAACCAACCCTTTTTGATATCACAAGGCAGTCAGAGCCGTCCGGTTTTGACATCACGGCGCAAGTCTTTGCCCCCCCATTAGTGACATCACAGGGCAGTCAGAGCCCGCCTTCGTGACATCACAAGGCGCCAGAGCCTTTCTTTGTGACACTATTGGGAAGTCAGATCCTGCCCACTTCTGACATCATGGGGCAGTCAGAAATCCCCTTGGTGACATCACAGGGCAGTCAGAGCCCGCCCTTTGTGACATCAAGGGGCAGTCAGGGTCCCCCCTTGGTGACATCATGGGGCAGTCAGAGCCCCCCGTTTGTGAAATTGCGGCGCAGGCTGTGCCCCCCCATTTCTGACATCACGGGGCAGTTGGAGACCCCCTTTGTGACACCAGGGGGCAGTCAGAGAAGCCCCTTGGTGACATCACAAGGGCAAGTCAGAACCCCCCTTGGTGACATCACGGGGCAGTCAGAGCCCCCCTTTTTGACATCACAGGCAGTCAGAGCCCGCCCTTCGTGACATCACAGGGGCAGCCAGAGCCTTTCTTTGTGACACCATTGGGAAGTCAGATCCTGCCCCCTTGTGACATCAAGGGGCAGTCAAAGGCCGGCTTTGTGACATCAAGGGGCAGTCAAAGCCCGGCTTTGTGACATCAAAGGGCAGTCAGAGCCCGCCCTTGGTGACATCACAGGGCAGTCAGGTCCCCGCCCTTGGTGACATCAAAGGGCAGTCAGAAACCCCGTTGGTCACATCACGGGGCAGTCAGAGTACGCCATCGTGACAACCACGGGTCACGTCAGAGCCCCCCATTTGTGACATCACAGGACAGTCAGAGACAAACTTTGTGAAATCACAGGGCAGTCAGAGATCCCCCTTTGTGACATGAGCGTGGCAGTCAGAGCCCCCCAATTGTGAAACCACGGGGCAGTCAGAAACCCCTTGGTGACGCCACGGGGCAGTCAGAGCGCCATTTAACATCACGGGGCAGTCAGAACCCCCCTTGGTGGACATCACAGGGCAGTCAGAACCCCACCTTCGTTACATCACAGGGCAGTCAGAGCCTGCCCCTTGTGAAATCACGGGGCAGTCAGCAACCCTCTCGGTGACATCAAAGGGCAGTCAAAGCCAGCCTTTGTGACATCACGGGGCAGTCAGATCCCGCCCTTTGTGACACCACGGGGCAGTTAGAACCCCCTTTTTGACACCACCGGGAAGTCAGAGGTTGCCTTTTGGGACATCACAGGGCAGTCAGAGACGCCCTTGGTGACAGCATGGGTCAGTCAGAGCCCTCCTTTGTGACATCACAGGGCAGTCAGACCCTGCCCTCTCTGACACCACAGGGCATTCAGAGCCAACCCTTTGTGACATCACAAGGCAGTCAGAGCCTGGCCTTGGTGACATAACGTGGCAGTCAGAAACCTCTTTGTGACATCACAGGGCAGTCAGAGTACGCCCATTGTGACATCACGGGGCAGTCAGAGCCCGCTCTTTGTGACACCACGGGTCACTCAGAGCCCCCATTTGTGACATCACAGGACAGTCAGAGCCCGCCCTTGGTGACATCACAAGGCAGCCAGAGCCTTTCCTTGTGACACCATTGGGAAGTCAGATCCCGCCCCCTTGTGACATCATGGGGCAGTCAGGACCCCCCGTTGGTGACATCACGGTGCAGGCTGTGCCCCCCTTTCTGACATCACGGGACAGTCAGAGCCCCCCTTTGTGACACCAAGGGGCAGTCAGAGAAGCCCCTTGGTGACATCACAGGGCAGTCAGAACCAACCCTTTGTGACATCACGGGGCAGTCAGAGCCCCCCTTTTTGACATCACAGGGCAGTCACAGCCCGCCCTTCGTGACATCACAGGGCAGCCAGAGCCTTTCTTTGTGACACCATTGGGAAGTCAGATCCTGCCCCTTGTGACATCACAGGGCAGTCAGAGCCCGCTTTGTGACATCAAGGGGCAGTCAAAGCCCGGCTTTGTGACATCAAAGGGCAGTCAGAGCCCGCCCTTGGTGACATCACAGGGCAGTCAGGTCCCGCCCTTGGTGACATCAAAGGGCAGTCAGAAACCCCGTTGGTCACATCACGGGGCAGTCAGAGTACGCCCATCGTGACACCACGGGTCACTCAGAGCCCCCATTTGTGACATCACAGGACAGTCAGAGACAAACTTTGTGAAATCACAGGGCAGTCAGAGATCCCCCCTTTGTGACATGACGTGGCAGTCAGAGCCCCCCATTGTGAAACCACGGGGCAGTCAGAAACCCCTTGGTGACGCCACGGGGCAGTCAGAGCGCCATTTTAACATCACGGGGCAGTCAGAACCCCCCTTGGTGACATCACAGGGCAGTCAGAACCCCACCTTCGTTACATCACAGGGCAGTCAGAGCCTGCCCCTTGTGAAATCACGGGGCAGTCAGCAACCCTCTCGGTGACATCAAAGGGCAGTCAAAGCCAGCCTTTGTGACATCACGGGGCAGTCAGATCCCGCCCTTTGTGACACCACGGGGCAGTTAGAACCCCCTTTTTGACACCACCGGGAAGTCAGAGGTTGCCTTTTGGGACATCACAGGGCAGTCAGAGCCCGCCCTTGCTGAAATCACAGGGCAGTCAGAGACGCCCTTGGTGACAGCATGGGTCAGTCAGAGCCCTCCTTTGTGACATCACAGGGCAGTCAGACCCTGCCCTCTCTGACACCACAGGGCATTCAGAGCCAACCCTTTGTGACATCACAAGGCAGTCAGAGCCTGGCCTTGGTGACATAACGTGGCAGTCAGAAACCTCTTTGTGACATCAACAGGGCAGTCAGAGTACGCCCATTTGTACATCACGGGGCAGTCAGAGCCCGCTCTTTGTGACAACCACGGGTCACTCAGAGCCCCCATTTGTGACATCACAGGACAGTCAAGAGCCCGCCCTTGGTGACATCACAAGGCAGCCAGAGCCTTTCCTTGTGACACCATTGGGAAGTCAGATCCGCCCCCTTGTGACATCATGGGCAGTCAGGACCCCCCTTGGTGACATCACAGGGCAATCAGAGCCCGCCCTTGGTGACACAACAGGACAGTCAGAGCCCCGCTTTGTGACATCAAGGGCAGTCAGACCCCGCCCTTGGTGACATCACAGGGCAGTCAAAACCCCTTTGGTGACATCAGAAGGCAGTCAGAGCCCCCTCTTTGTGACACGACGGGGCAGTCAGAGAACCCCCTTGATCACATCACAGGGCAGTCAGAGCCCCCCTTTCTGACATCACAGGGCATTCAGAAACCCCCTTTTTTACATCACAGGGCAGTCAGAGCCCACCCTTGGTGACATCATGGGGCAATCAGAACCCACCCTTTTTGATATCACAAGGCAGTCAGAGCCGTCCGTTTTTGACATCACGGCGCAGTCTTTGCCCCCCAATTAGTGACAATCACAGGCAGTCAGAGCCCGCCCTTCGTGACATCACAAGGCAGCCAGAGCCTTTCTTTGTGACACTATTGGGAAGTCAGATCCTGCCCACTTCTGACATCACGGGGCAGTCAGAAATCCCCTTGGTGACATCACAGGGCAGTCAGAGCCCGCCCTTTGTGACATCAAGGGGCAGTCAGGGTCCCCCCTTGGTGACATCATGGGGCAGTCAGAGCCCCCGTTTGTGAAATCGCGGCGCAGGCTGTGCCCCCCATTTCTGACATCACGGGGCAGTTGGAGACCCCCTTTGTGACACCAGGGGGCAGTCAGAGAAGCCCCTTGGTGACATCACAGGGCAGTCAGAACCAACCCTTTGTGACATCACGGGGCAGTCAGAGCCCCCCTTTTTGACATCACAGGGCAGTCACAGCCCGCCCTTCGTGACATCACAGGGCAGCCAGAGCCTTTCTTTGTGACACCATTGGGAAGTCAGATCCTGCCCCCTTGTGACATCAAGGGGCAGTCAAAGCCCGGCTTTGTGACATCAAGGGGCAGTCAAAGCCCGGCTTTGTGACATCAAAGGGCAGTCAGAGCCCGCCCTTGGTGACATCACAGGGCAGTCAGGTCCCGCCCTTGGTGACATCAAAGGGCAGTCAGAAACCCCGTTGGTCACATCACGGGGCAGTCAGAGTACGCCCATCGTGACACCACGGGTCACTCAGAGCCCCCATTTGTGACATCACAGGACAGTCAGAGACAAACTTTGTGAAATCACAGGGCAGTCAGAGATCCCCCCTTTGTGACATGACGTGGCAGTCAGAGCCCCCCATTGTGAAACCACGGGGCAGTCAGAAACCCCTTGGTGACGCCACGGGGCAGTCAGAGCGCCATTTTAACATCACGGGGCAGTCAGAACCCCCCTTGGTGACATCACAGGGCAGTCAGAACCCCACCTTCGTTACATCACAGGGCAGTCAGAGCCTGCCCTTGTGAAATCACGGGGCAGTCAGCAACCCTCTCGGTGACATCAAAGGGCAGTCAAAGCCAGCCTTTGTGACATCACGGGGCAGTCAGATCCCGCCCTTTGTGACACCACGGGGCAGTTAGAACCCCCTTTTTGACACCACCGGGAAGTCAGAGGTTGCCTTTTGGGACATCACAGGGCAGTCAGAGCCCACCCTTGCTGAAATCACAGGGCAGTCAGAGACGCCCTTGGTGACAGCATGGGTCAGTCAGAGCCCTCCTTTGTGACATCACAGGGCAGTCAGACCCTGCCCTCTCTGACACCACAGGGCATTCAGAGCCAACCCTTTGTGACATCACAAGGCAGTCAGAGCCTGGCCTTGGTGACATAACGTGGCAGTCAGAAACCTCTTTGTGACATCACAGGGCAGTCAGAGTACGCCCATTGTGACATCACGGGGCAGTCAGAGCCCGCTCTTTGTGACACCACGGGTCACTCAGAGCCCCCATTTGTGACATCACAGGACAGTCAGAGCCCGCCCTTGGTGACATCACAAGGCAGCCAGAGCCTTTCCTTGTGACACCATTGGGAAGTCAGATCCCGCCCCCTTGTGACATCATGGGGCAGTCAGGAATCCCCTTGGTGACATCACAGGGCAATCAGAGCCCGCCCTTGGTGACACAACGGGACAGTCAGAGCCCCGCTTTGTGACATCAAAGGGCAGTCAGACCCCGCCCTTGGTGACATCACAGGGCAGTCAGAAACCCCTTTGGTGACATCAGAAGGCAGTCAGAGCCCCCTCTTTGTGACACGACGGGGCAGTCAGAGAACCCCCTTGATCACATCACAGGGCAGTCAGAGCCCCCCTTTCTGACATCACAGGGCATTCAGAAACCCCCTTTTTTACATCACAGGGCAGTCAGAGCCCACCCTTGGTGACATCATGGGGCAATCAGAACCAACCCTTTTTGATATCACAAGGCAGTCAGAGCCGTCCGTTTTTGACATCACGGCGCAGTCTTTGCCCCCCATTAGTGACATCACAGGGCAGTCAGAGCCCGCCCTTCGTGACATCACAAGGCAGCCAGAGCCTTTCTTTGTGACACTATTGGGAAGTCAGATCCTGCCCACTTCTGACATCACGGGGCAGTCAGGAATCCCCTTGGTGACATCACAGGGCAGTCAGAGCCCGCCCTTGGTGACATCACAGGGCAGTCAGGTCCCGCCCTTGGTGACATCAAAGGGCAGTCAGAAACCCCGTTGGTCACATCACGGGGCAGTCAGAGTACGCCCATCGTGACACCACGGGTCACTCAGAGCCCCCATTTGTGAAATCACAGGGCAGTCAGAGATCCCCCCTTTGTGACATGACGTGGCAGTCAGAGCCCCCCATTGTGAAACCACGGGGCAGTCAGAAACCCCTTGGTGACGCCACGGGGCAGTCAGAGCGCCATTTTAACATCACGGGGCAGTCAGAACCCCCCTTGGTGACATCACAGGGCAGTCAGAACCCCACCTTCGTTACATCACAGGGCAGTCAGAGCCTGCCCCTTGTGAAATCACGGGGCAGTCAGCAACCCTCTCGGTGACATCAAAGGGCAGTCAAAGCCAGCCTTTGTGACATCACGGGGCAGTCAGATCCCGCCCTTTGTGACACCACGGGGCAGTTAGAACCCCCTTTTTGACACCACCGGGAAGTCAGAGGTTGCCTTTTGGGACATCACAGGGCAGTCAGAGCCCACCCTTGCTGAAATCACAGGGCAGTCAGAGACGCCCTTGGTGACAGCATGGGTCAGTCAGAGCCCTCCTTTGTGACATCACAGGGCAGTCAGACCCTGCCCTCTCTGACACCACAGGGCATTCAGAGCCAACCCTTTGTGACATCACAAGGCAGTCAGAGCCTGGCCTTGGTGACATAACGTGGCAGTCAGAAACCTCTTTGTGACATCACAGGGCAGTCAGAGTACGCCCATTGTGACATCACGGGGCAGTCAGAGCCCGCTCTTTGTGACACCACGGGTCACTCAGAGCCCCCATTTGTGACATCACAGGACAGTCAGAGCCCGCCCTTGGTGACATCACATGGCAGCCAGAGCCTTTCCTTGTGACACCATTGGGAAGTCAGATCCCGCCCCCTTGTGACATCATGGGGCAGTCAGGAATCCCCTTGGTGACATCACAGGGCAGTCAGAGCCCGCCCTTGGTGACACAACGGGACAGTCAGAGCCCCGCTTTGTGACATCAAAGGGCAGTCAGACCCCGCCCTTGGTGACATCACAGGGCAGTCAGAAACCCCTTTGGTGACATCAGAAGGCAGTCAGAGCCCCCTCTTTGTGACACGACGGGGCAGTCAGAGAACCCCCTTGATCACATCACAGGGCAGTCAGAGCCCCCCTTTCTGACATCACAGGGCATTCAGAAACCCCCTTTTTTACATCACAGGGCAGTCAGAGCCCACCCTTGGTGACATCATGGGGCAATCAGAACCAACCCTTTTTGATATCACAAGGCAGTCAGAGCCGTCCGTTTTTGACATCACGGCGCAGTCTTTGCCCCCCATTAGTGACATCACAGGGCAGTCAGAGCCCGCCCTTCGTGACATCACAAGGCAGCCAGAGCCTTTCTTTGTGACACTATTGGGAAGTCAGATCCTGCCCACTTCTGACATCACGGGGCAGTCAGAAATCCCCTTGGTGACATCACAGGGCAGTCAGAGCCCGCCCTTGGTGACATCACAGGGCAGTCAGGTCCCGCCCTTGGTGACATCAAAGGGCAGTCAGAAACCCCGTTGGTCACATCACGGGGCAGTCAGAGTACGCCCATCGTGACACCACGGGTCACTCAGAGCCCCATTTGTGACATCACAGGACAGTCAGAGACAAACTTTGTGAAATCACAGGGCAGTCAGAGATCCCCCCTTTGTGACA
This sequence comes from Fratercula arctica, assembly GCA_947846985.1. Lineage (NCBI taxonomy): Eukaryota > Metazoa > Chordata > Aves > Charadriiformes > Alcidae > Fratercula > Fratercula arctica. The sequence continues at coordinate 2,639,653 of CANTUZ010000027.1, forward strand.
TGACGTGGCAGTCAGAGCCCCCCATTGTGAAACCACGGGGCAGTCAGAAACCCCTTGGTGACGCCACGGGGCAGTCAGAGCGCCATTTTAACATCACGGGGCAGTCAGAACCCCCCTTGGTGACATCACAGGGCAGTCAGAACCCCACCTTCGTTACATCACAGGGCAGTCAGAGCCTGCCCCTTGTGAAATCACGGGGCAGTCAGCAACCCTCTCGGTGACATCAAAGGGCAGTCAAAGCCAGCCTTTGTGACATCACGGGGCAGTCAGATCCCGCCCTTTGTGACACCACGGGGCAGTTAGAACCCCCTTTTTGACACCACCGGGAAGTCAGAGGTTGCCTTTTGGGACATCACAGGGCAGTCAGAGCCCACCCTTGCTGAAATCACAGGGCAGTCAGAGACGCCCTTGGTGACAGCATGGGTCAGGGTCAGAGCCCTCCTTTGTGACATCACAGGGCAGTCAGACGACTGCCCTCTCTGACACCACAGGGCATTCAGAGCCAACCCTTTGTGACATCACAAGGCAGTCAGAGCCTGGCCTTGGTGACATAACGTGGCAGTCAGAAACCTCTTTGTGACATCACAGGGCAGTCAGAGTACGCCCATTGTGACATCACGGGGCAGTCGAAGCCCGCTCTTTGTTGACACCACGGGTCACTCAGAGCCCCCATTTGTGACATCACAGGACAGGCAGAGCCCCGCCCTTGGTGACATCACAAGGCCAGCCAGAGCCTTTCCTTGTGACACCATTGGGAAGTCAGATCCCGCCCCCTTGTGACATCATGGGGCGATCAGGAATCCCCTTGGTGACATCACAGGCAATCAGAGCCCGCCCTTGGTGACACAACGGGACAGTCAGAGCCCCGCTTTGTGACATCAAAGGGCAGTCAGACCCCGCCCTTGGTGACATCACAGGGCAGTCAGAAACCCCTTTGGTGACATCAGAAGGCAGTCAGAGCCCCCTCTTTGTGACACGACGGGGCAGTCAGAGAACCCCCTTGATCACATCACAGGGCAGTCAGAGCCCCCCCTTTCTGACATCACAGGGCATTCAGAAACCCCCTTTTTTTACATCACAGGGCAGTCAGAGCCCCACCCTTGGTGACATCATGGGGCAATCAGAACAACCCTTTTGATATCACAAGGCAGTCAGAGCCGGCCGTTTTTGACATCACGGCGCAGTCTTTGCCCCCCATTTAGTGACATCACAGGGCAGTCAGAGCCCGCCCCTCGTGACATCACAAGGCAGCCAGAGCCTTTCTTGGTGACACTATTGGGAAGTCAGATCCTGCCCACTTCTGACATCACGGGGCAGTCAGGAATCCCCTTGGTGACATCACAGGGCAGTCAGAGCCCGCCCTTGGTGACATCACAGGGCAGTCAGGTCCCGCCCTTGGTGACATCAAAGGGCAGCCAGGAAACCCCGTTGGTAACATCACGGGGCAGTCAGAGTACGCCCATCGTGACACCACGGGTCACTCAAGCCACCCATTTGTGAAATCACAGGGCAGTCAGAGATCCCCCCTTTGTGACATGCGTGGCAGTCAGAGCCCCCCATTGTGAAACCACGGGGCAGTCAGAACCCCCTTGGTGACGCCACGGGGCAGTCAGAGCGCCATTTTAACATCACGGGGCAGTCAGAACCCCCCTTGTGACATCACAGGGCAGTCAGAACCCCACCTTCGTTACATCACAGGGCAGTCAGAGCCTGCCCCTTGTGAAATCACGGGGCAGTCAGCAACCCTCTCGGTGACATCAAAGGGCAGTCAAAGCCAGCCTTTGTGACATCACGTGGGCAGTCAGATCCCGCCCTTTGTGACACCACGGGGCAGTTAGAACCCCTTTTTGACACCACCGGGAAGTCAGAGGTTGCCTTTTGGGACATCACAGGGCAGTCAGAGCCACCCTTGCTGAAATCACAGGGCAGTCAGAGACGCCCTTGGTGACAGCATGGGTCAAGTCAGAGCCCTCCTTTGTGACATCACAGGGCAGTCAGACCCTGCCCTCTCTGACACCACAGGGCATTCAGAGCCAACCCTTTGTGACTCACAAGGCAGTCAGAGCCTTGCCTTGGTGACATCAAAGGGCAGTCAGAAACCTCTTTGTGACATCACAGGGCAGTCAGAGTACGCCCATTGTGACATCACGGGGCAGTCAGAGCCCGCTCTTTGTGACACCACGGGTCACTCAGAGCCCCCATTTGTGACATCACAGGACAGTCAGAGCCCGCCCTTGGTGACATCACAAGGCAGCCAGAGCCTTTCCTTGTGACACCATTGGGAAGTCAGATCCTGCCCCCTTGTGACATCATGGGGCAGTCAGGAATCCCCTTGGTGACATCACAGGGCAATCAGAGCCCGCCTTGGTGACACAACGGGACAGTCAGAGCCCCGCTTTGTGACATCAAAGGGCAGTCAGAACCCCACCTTGGTGACATCACAGGGCAGTCAGAAACCCCTTTGGTGACATCAGAAGGCAGTCAGAGCCCCCTCTTTGTGACACGACGGGGCAGTCAGAGAACCCCCTTGATCACATCACAGGGCAGTCAGAGCCCCCTTTCTGACCATCACAGGGCATTCAGAAACCCCCTTTTTTACATCACAGGGCAGTCAGAGCCCACCTTGGTGACATCACAGGGCAATCAGAACCAACCCTTTTTGATATCACAAGGCGTCAGAGCCGGTCCGTTTTTGGACAATCACGGCGCAGTCTTTGCCCCCATTAGTGACATCACAGGCAGTCAGAGCCCGCCCTTCGTGACATCACAAGGCAGCCAGAGCCTTTCTGTGTGACACTATTGGGAAGTCAGATCCTGCCCACTTCTGACATCATGGGGCAGTCAGAAATCCCCTTTTTTGACATCACAGGGCAGTCAGAGCCCGCCCTTTATGACATCAAGGGGCAGTCAGGGTCCCCCCTTGGTGACATCATGGGGCAGTCAGAGCCCCCCGTTTGTGAAATTGCGGCGCAGGCTGTGCCCCCCATTTCTGACATCACGGGGCAGTTGGAGACCCCCTTGGTGACATCACAGGGCAGTCAGAACCCCACCTTCGTTACATCACAGGGCAGTCAGAGCCTGCCCCTTGTGAAATCACGGGGCAGTCAGCAACCCTCTCGGTGACATCAAAGGGCAGTCAAAGCCAGCCTTTGTGACATCACGGGGCAGTCAGATCCCGCCCTTTGTGACACCACGGGGCAGTTAGAACCCCCTTTTTGACAGACCACCGGGAAGTCAGAGGTTGCCTTTTGGGACATCACAGGGCAGTCAGAGCCCACCCTTGCTGAAATCACAGGGCAAGTCAGAGACGCCCTTGGTGACAGCATGGGTCAGTCAGAGCCTCCTTTGTGACATCACAGGGCAGTCAGACCCTGCACTCTCTGACACCACAGGGCATTCAGGAGCCAACCCTTTGTGACATCACAGGCAGTCAGAGCCTGGCCTTGGTGACATAACGTGGCAGTCAGAAACCTCTTTGTGACATCACAGGGCAGTCAGAGTACGCCCATTGTGACATCACGGGGCAGTCAGAGCCCGCTCTTGGTGACACAACGGGTCACTCAGAGCCCCCCATTTGTGACATCACAGGACAGTCAGAGCCCGCCCTTGGTGACATCACAAGGCAGCCAGAGCCTTTCCTTGTGACACCATTGGGAAGTCAGATCCCGCCCCCTTGTGACATCAAGGGGCAGTCAGAGCCCCCCGTTTGTGACATCACGGCGCAGGCTGTGCCCCCCATTTCTGACATCACGGGACAGTTGGAGACCCCCTTTGTGACACCAGGGGGCAGTCAGAGAAGCCCCTTGGTGACATCACAGGGCAGTCAGAACAACCCTTTGTGACATCACGGGCAGTCAGAAGCCCCCCTTTTTGACATCACAGGGCAGTCACAGCCCGCCCTTCGTGACATCACAGGGCAGCCAGAGCCTTTCTTTGTGACACCATTGGGAAGTCAGATCCTGCCCCCTTGTGACATCAAGGGGCAGTCAAAGCCCGGCTTTGTGACATCAAAGGGCAGTCAGAAACCCCGTTGGTGACATCACAGGGCAGTCAGGTCCCGCCCTTTGTGACATCAAAGGGCAGTCAGGAAACCCCGTTGGTCATCATCACGGGGCAGTCAGAGTACGCCCATCGTGACACCACGGGTCACTCAGAGCCCCCATTTGTGACATCACAGGACAGTCAGAGACAAACTTTGTGAAATCACAGGGCCGTCAGAGATCCCCCCTTTGTGACATGACGTGGCAGTCAGAGCCCCCCCTTGTGAAACCAAGGGGCAGTCAGAAACCCCTTGGTGACGCCACGGGGCAGTCAGAGCGCCATTTTAACATCACGGGGCAGTCAGAACCCCCCTTGGTGACATCACAGGGCAGTCAGAACCCCACCTTCGTTACATCACAGGGCAGGTCAGAGCCTGCCCTTGTGAATCACGGGGCAGTCAGCAACCCTCTCGTGACATCAAGGGCAGTCAAAGCCAGCCTTGGTGACATCACGGGGCAGTCAGATCCCGCCATTTGTGACACCACGGGGCAGTTAGAACCCCCTTTTTGACACCACCGGGAAGTCAGAGGTGGCCTTTTGGGACATCACAGGACAGTCAGAGCCCGCCCTTGGTGACATCACAAGGCAGCCAGAGCCTTTCCTTGTGACACCATTGGGAAGTCAGATCCCGTCCCCTTGTGACATCATGGGGCAGTCAGGAATCCCCTTGGTGACATCACAGGGCAATCAGAGCCCGCCCTTGGTGACACAACGGGACAGTCAGAAACCCCTTTGGTGACATCAGAAGGCAGTCAGAGCCCCCTCTTTGTGACATCACGGGGCAGTCAGAGAACCCCCTTGATCACATCACAGGGCAGTCAGAGCCCCCCTTTCTTACATCACAGGGCATTCAGAAACCCCCTTTTTTACATCACAGGGCAGTCAGAGCCCACCCTTGGTGACATCATGGGGCAATCAGAACCAACCCTTTTTGATATCACAAGGCAGTCAGAGCCGACCGTTTTTGACATCATGGCGCAGTCTTTGCCCCCCATTAGTGACATCACAGGGCAGTCAGAGCCCGCCCTTCGTGACATCACAAGGCAGCCAGAGCCTTTCTTTGTGACACTATTGGGAGTCAGATCCTGCCCACTTCTGACATCACGGGGCAGTCAGAAATCCCCTTGGTGACATCACAGGCAGTCAGAGCCCGCCCTTTGTGACATCAAGGGGCAGTCAGGGTCCCCCCTTGGTGACATCATGGGGCAGTCAGAGCCCCCAATTTGTGACATCACGGTGCAGGCTGTGCCCCCCATTTCTGCATCACGGGACAGTTGGAGACCCCCTTTGTGACACCAGGGGCAGTCAGAGAAGCCCCTTGGTGACATCACAGGGCAGTCAGAACCAACCCTTTGTGACATCACGGGGCAGTCAGAGAGCCCCCCTTTTTGACATCACAGGGCAGTCACAGCCCGCCCTTCGTTGACATCACAGGGCAGCCAGAGCCTTTCTTTGTGACACCATTGGGAAGTCCAGATCCTGCCCCCTTGTGACATCAAGGGGCAGTCAAAGCCCGGCTTTGTGACATCAAGGGGCAGTCAAAGCCCGGCTTTGTGACATCAAAGGGCAGTCAGAGCCCGCCCTTGGTGACATCACAGGGGCAGTCAGGTCCCGCCCTTGCCTGACATCAAAGGGCAGTCAGAAAGCCCCGTTGGTCCACATCACGGGGCAGTCAGAGTACGCCCATCGTGACACCACGGGTCACTCAGAGCCCCCATTTGTGACATCACAGGACAGTCAGAGACAAACTTTGTGAATCACAGGGCAGTCAGAGATCCCCCCCTTTTGTGACATGACGTGGCAGTCAGAGCCCCCCATTGTGAAACCACGGGGCAGTCAGAAACCCCTTGGTGACGCCACGGGGCGTCAGAGCGCCATTTTAACATACGGGGCAGTCAGAGAAGCCCCTTGGTGACATCACAGGGCAGTCAGAACCCCACCTTCGTTACATCACAGGGCAGTCAGAGCCTGCCCCTTGTGAAATCACGGGGCAGTCAGCAACCCTCTCGGTGACATCAAAGGGCAGTCAAAGCCAGCCTTTGTGACATCACGGGCAGTCAGATCCCGCCCTTTGTGGACACCACGGGGCAGTTAGAACCCCCTTTTTGACACCACCGGGAAGTCAGAGGTTGCCTTTTGGGACATCACAGGGCAGTCAGAGCCCACCCTTGCTGAAATCACAGGGCAGTCAGAGACGCCCTTGGTGACAGCATGGGTCAGTCAGAGCCCTCCTTTGTGACATCACAGGGCAGTCAGACCCTGCCCTCTCTGACACCACAGGGCATTCAGAGCCAACCCTTTGTGACATCACAAGGCAGTCAGAGCCTGGCCTTGGTGACATAACGTGGCAGTCAGAAACCTCTTTGTGACATCACAGGGCAGTCAGAGTACGCCCATTGTGACATCACGGGGCAGTCAGAGCCCGCTCTTTGTGACACCACGGGTCACTCAGAGCCCCCATTTGTGACATCACAGGACAGGCAGAGCCCGCCCTTGGTGACATCACAAGGCAGCCAGAGCTTTCCTTGTGACACCATTGGGAAGTCAGATCCCGCCCCCTTGTGACATCATGGGGCAGTCAGGAATCCCCTTGGTGACATCACAGGGCAATCAGAGCCCGCCCTTGGTGACACAACGGGACAGTCAGAGCCCCGCTTTGTGACATCAAAGGGCAGTCAGACCCCGCCCTTGGTGACATCACAGGGCAGTCAGAAACCCCTTTTTGATATCAGAAGGCAGTCAGAGCCCCTCTTTGTGACCGACGGGGCAGTCAGAGAACCCCCTTGATCACATCACAGGGCAGTCAGAGCCCCCCCTTCTGACATCACAGGCATTCAGAACCCCCTTTTTTACATCACAGGGCAGTCAGAGCAACCCACCCTTGGTGACATCATGGGCAATCAGAACAACCCTTTTTGATATCACAAGGCAGTCAGAGCCGTCCGTTTTGACATCACGGCGCAGTCTTTGCCCCCATTAGTGACATCACAGGGCAGTCAGAGCCCGCCCTTCGTGACATCACAAGGCAGGCAGAGCCTTTCTTTGTGACACTATTGGGAAGTCAGATCCTGCCCTCTTCGGACATCACGGGGCAGTCAGAAAGCCCCTTGGTGACATCACAGGGCAGTCAGAGCCCGCCCTTTGTGACATCAAGGGGCAGTCAGGGTCCCCCCTTGGTGACATCATGGGGCAGTCAGAGCCCCCGTTTGTGACATCACGGTGCAGGCTGTGCCCCCCATTTCTGACATCACGGGGCAGTTGGAGACCCCCTTTGTGACACCAGGGGGCAGTCAGAGAAGCCCCTTGGTGACATCACAGGGCAGTCAGAACCCACCCTTTGTGACATCACGGGGCAGTCAGAGCCCCCCTTTTTGACATCACAGGGCAGTCACAGCCCGCCCTTCGTGACATCACAGGGCAGCCAGAGCCTTTCGTTGTGACACCATTGGGAAGTCAGATCCTGCCCCCTTGTGACATCAAGGGGCAGTCAAAGGCCGGCTTTGTGACATCAAGGGGCAGTCAAAGCCCGGCTTTGTGACATCAAATGGCAGTCAGAGCCCGCCCTTGGTGACATCACAGGGCAGTCAGGTCCCGCCCTTGCTGACATCAAAGGGCAGTCAGAAACCCCGTTGGTCACATCACGGGGCAGTCAGAGTACGCCCATCGTGACACCACGGGTCACTCAGAGCCCCCATTTGTGACATCACAGGACAGTCAGAGACAAACTTTGTGAAATCACAGGGCAGTCAGAGATCCCCCCTTTGTGACATGACGTGGCAGTCAGAGCCCCCCATTGTGAAACCACGGGGCAGTCAGAAACCCCTTGGTGACGCCACGGGGCAGTCAGAGCGCCATTTTAACATCACGGGGCAGTCAGAACCCCCCTTGGTGACATCACAGGGCAGTCAGAACCCCACCTTCGTTACATCACAGGGCAGTCAGAGCCTGCCCCTTGTGAAATCACGGGGCAGTCAGCAACCCTCTCGGTGACATCAAAGGGCAGTCAAAGCCAGCCTTTGTGACATCACGGGGCAGTCAGATCCCGCCCTTTGTGACACCACGGGGCAGTTAGAACCCCCTTTTTGACACCACCGGGAAGTCAGAGGTTGCCTTTTGGGACATCACAGGGCAGTCAGAGCCCACCCTTGCTGAAATCACAGGGCAGTCAGAGACGCCCTTGGTGACAGCATGGGTCAGTCAGAGCCCTCCTTTGTGACATCACAGGGCAGTCAGACCCTGCCCTCTCTGACACCACAGGGCATTCAGAGCCAACCCTTTGTGACATCACAAGGCAGTCAGAGCCTGGCCTTGGTGACATAACGTGGCAGTCAGAAACCTCTTTGTGACATCACAGGGCAGTCAGAGTACGCCCATTGTGACATCACGGGGCAGTCAGAGCCCGCTCTTTGTGACACCACGGGTCACTCAGAGCCCCCATTTGTGACATCACAGGACAGTCAGAGCCCGCCCTTGGTGACATCACAAGGCAGCCAGAGCCTTTCCTTGTGACACCATTGGGAAGTCAGATCCCGCCCCCTTGTGACATCATGGGGCAGTCAGGAACCCCCTTGGTGACATCACAGGGCAGTCAGAGCCCGCCCTTGGTGACAAAAGGGACAGTCAGAGCCCCGCTTGTGACATCAAAGGGAAGTCAGACCCCGCCCTTGGTGACATCACAGGGCAGTCAGAAACCCCTTTGGTACATCAGAAGGCAGTCAGAGCCCCCTCTTTGTGACACGACGGTGGCAGTCAAGAGAACCCCCTTGATCACATCACAGGGCAGTCAGAGCCCCCCTTTCTGACATCACAGGGCATTCAGAAACCCCCTTTTTTACATCACAGGGCAGTCAGAGCCCACCCTTGGGACATCATGGGGCAATCAGAACCAACCCTTTTTGATATCACAAGGCAGTCAGAGCCGTCGTTTTGACATCACAGGGCAGTCAGTCTTTGCCCCCCATTAGTGACATCACAGGGCAGTCAGAGCCCGCCCTTCGTGACATCACAAGGCAGCCAGAGCCTTTCTTTGTGACACTATTGGGAAGTCAGATCCTGCCCACTTCTGACATCACGGGGCAGTCAGAAATCCCCTTGGTGACATCACAGGGCAGTCAGAGCCCGCCCTTTGTGACATCAAGGGGCAGTCAGGGTCCCCCCTTGGTGACATCATGGGGCAGTCAGAGCCCCCCGTTTGTGACATCACGGTGCAGGCTGTGCCCCCCATTTCTGACATCACGGGGCAGTTGGAGACCCCCTTTGTGACACCAGGGGGCAGTCAGAGAAGCCCCTTGGTGACATCACAGGGCAGTCAGAACCAACCCTTTGTGACATCACGGGGCAGTCAGAGCCCCCCTTTTTGACATCACAGGGCAGTCACAGCCCGCCCTTCGTGACATCACAGGGCAGCCAGAGCCTTTCTTTGTGACACCATTGGGAAGTCAGATCCTGCCCCCTTGTGACATCAAGGGGCAGTCAAAGCCCGGCTTTGTGACATCAAGGGGCAGTCAAAGCCCGGCTTTGTGACATCAAAGGGCAGTCAGAGCCCGCCCTTGGTGACATCACAGGGCAGTCAGGTCCCGCCCTTGGTGACATCAAAGGGCAGTCAGAAACCCCGTTGGTCACATCACGGGGCAGTCAGAGTACGCCCATCGTGACACCACGGGTCACTCAGAGCCCCCATTTGTGACATCACAGGACAGTCAGAGACAAACTTTGTGAAATCACAGGGCAGTCAGAGATCCCCCCTTTGTGACATGACGTGGCAGTCAGAGCCCCCCATTGTGAAACCACGGGGCAGTCAGAAACCCCTTGGTGACGCCACGGGGCAGTCAGAGCGCCATTTTAACATCACGGGGCAGTCAGAACCCCCCTTGGTGACATCACAGGGCAGTCAGAACCCCACCTTCGTTACATCACAGGGCAGTCAGAGCCTGCCCCTTGTGAAATCACGGGGCAGTCAGCAACCCTCTCGGTGACATCAAAGGGCAGTCAAAGCCAGCCTTTGTGACATCACGGGGCAGTCAGATCCCGCCCTTTGTGACACCACGGGGCAGTTAGAACCCCCTTTTTGACACCACCGGGAAGTCAGAGGTTGCCTTTTGGGACATCACAGGGCAGTCAGAGCCCACCCTTGCTGAAATCACAGGGCAGTCAGAGACGCCCTTGGTGACAGCATGGGTCAGTCAGAGCCCTCCTTTGTGACATCACAGGGCAGTCAGACCCTGCCCTCTCTGACACCACAGGGCATTCAGAGCCAACCCTTTGTGACATCACAAGGCAGTCAGAGCCTGGCCTTGGTGACATAACGTGGCAGTCAGAAACCTCTTTGTGACATCACAGGGCAGTCAGAGTACGCCCATTGTGACATCACGGGGCAGTCAGAGCCCGCTCTTTGTGACACCACGGGTCACTCAGAGCCCCCATTTGTGACATCACAGGACAGTCAGAGCCCGCCCTTGGTGACATCACAAGGCAGCCAGAGCCTTTCCTTGTGACACCATTGGGAAGTCAGATCCCGCCCCCTTGTGACATCATGGGGCAGTCAGGAATCCCCTGGTGACATCACAGGGCAATCAGAGCCCGCCCTTGGTGACACAACGGGACAGTCAGAGCCCCGCTTTGTGACATCAAAGGGCAGTCAGACCCCCGCCCTTGGTGACATCCACGGGCAGTCAGAAACCCCTTTGGTGACATCAGAAGGCAGTCAGAGCCCCCTCTTTGTGACACGACGGGGCAGTCAGAGAACCCCCTTGATCACATCACAGGGCAGTCAGAGCCCCCCTTTCTGACATCACAGGGCATTCAGGAAACCCCCTTTTTTACATCACAGGGCAGTCAGAGGCCCCCCCTTGGTGACATCATGGGGCAATCAGAACCAACCCTTTTTGATATCACAAGGCAGTCAGAGCCGTCCGTTTTGACATCACGGCGCAGTCTTTGCCCCCCATTAGTGACATCACAGGGCAGTCAGAGCCCGCCCTTCGTGACATCACAAGGCAGCCAGAGCCTTTCTTTGTGACACTATTGGGAAGTCAGATCCTGCCCACTTCTGACATCACGGGGCAGTCAGAAACCCCTTGGTGACATCACAGGGCAGTCAGAGCCCGCCCTTGGTGACATCACAGGGCAGTCAGGTCCCGCCCTTGGTGACATCAAAGGGCAGTCAGAAACCCCGTTGGTCACATCACGGGGCAGTCAGAGTACGCCCATCGTGACACCACGGGTCACTCAGAGCCCCCATTTGTGACATCACAGGGGGCAGTCAGAGATCCCCCCTTTGTGACATGACGTGGCAGTCAGAGCCCCCCATTGTGAAACCACGGGGCAGTCAGAAACCCCTTGGTGACGCCACGGGGCAGTCAGAGCGCCATTTTAACATCACGGGGCAGTCAGAACCCCCCTTGGTGACATCACAGGGCAGTCAGAACCCCACCTTCGTTACATCACAGGGCAGTCAGAGCCTGCCTTTGTGACATCACGGGGCAGTCAGCAACCCTCTCTGGTGACATCAAAGGGCGTCAAAGCCAGCCTTTGTGACATCACGGGGCAGTCAGATCCCGCCCTTTGTGACACCACGGGGCAGTTAGAACCCCCTTTTTGACACCACCGGGAAGTCAGAGGTTGCCTTTTGGGACATCACAGGGCAGTCAGAGCCCACCCTTGCTGAAATCACAGGGCAGTCAGAGACGCCCTCGGTGACAGCATGGGTCAGTCAGAGCCCTCCTTGTGACATCACAGGGCAGTCAGACCCTGCACTCTCTGACACCACAGGGCATTCAGAGCCACCCTTTGTGACATCACAAGGCAGTCAGAGCCTGGCCTTGGTGACATAACGTGGCAGTCAGAAACCTCTTTGTGACATCACAGGGCAGTCAGAGTACGCCCATTGTGACATCACGGGCAGTCAGAGGCCCGCTCTTTGTGACACCACGGGTCACTCAGAGCCCCCATTTGTGACATCACAGGACAGTCAGAGCCCGCCCTTGGTCACATCACAAGGCAGCCCAGAGCCTTTCCTTGTGACACCATTGGGAAGTCAGATCCCGCCCCCTTGTGACACTCATGGGGCAGTCAGGAATCCCCTTGGTGACATCACAGGGCCATCAGAGCCCGCCCTTGGTGACACAACGGGACAGTCAGAGCCCCGCTTTGTGACATCAAAGGGCAGTCAGACCCCGCCCTTGGTGACATCACAGGGCAGTCAGAGCCCGCCCTTCGTGACATCAGAAGGCAGTCAGAGCCCCCCCTTTGTGACACGACGGGGCAGTCAGAGAACCCCCTTGATCACATCACAGGGCAGTCAGAGCCCCCCTTTCTGACATCACAGGGCATTCAAGAACCCCCTTTTTCACATCACAGGGCAGTCAGAAGCCCACCCTTGGTGACATCATGGGGCAATCAGAACCAACCCTTTTTGATATCACAGGCAGTCAGAGCCGTCCGTTTTTGACATCACGGCGCAGTCTTTGCCCCCCATTAGTGACATCACAGGGCAGTCAGAGAAGCCCCTTGGTGACATCACAAGGCAGCCAGAGCCTTTCTTTGTGACACTATTGGGAAGTCAGATCCTGCCCACTTCTGACATCACGGGGCAGTCAGGAATCCCCTTGGTGACATCACAGGGCAGTCAGAGCCCGCCCTTTGTGACATCAAGGGGCAGTCCAGGGTCCCCCCTTGGTGACATCATGGGGGCAGTCAGAGCCCCCCGTTGTGACATCACGGTGCAGGCTGTGCCCCCCATTTCTGACATCACGGGACAGTTGGAGACCCCCTTTGTGACACCAGGGGGCAGTCAGAGAAGCCCCTTGGTGACATCACAGGGCAGTCAGAACCAACCTTTGTGACACCAAGGGGCAATCAGAGAAGCCCCTTGGTGACATCACAGGGCAGTCAGAAACCACCTTGGTGACATCACGGGGCAGTCAGAGCCCCCCTTTTTGACATCACAGGGCAGTCACAGCCGCCCTTCGTGACATCACAGGGCAGCCAGAGCCTTTCTTTGTGACACCATTGGAAGTCAGATCTGCCCCCTTGTGACATCAAGGGGCAGTCAAAGCCCGGCTTTGTGGACATCAAGGGTGCAGTCAAAGCCCGGCTTTGTGACATCAAAGGGCAGTCAGAGCCCGCCCTTGGTGACATCACAGGGCAGTCAGGTCCCGCCCTTGGTGACACCAAGGGGCAGTCAGAACCCCCGTTGGTCACATCACGGGGCAGCAGAGTACGCCCATCGTGACACCACGGGTCACTCAGAGCCCCCATTTGGACCATCACAGGACAGTCAGAGACAACTTTGTGAAATCACAGGCAGTCAGAGATCCCCCCTTTGTGACATGACGTGGCAGTCAGAGCCCCCCATTGTGAAAACCACGGGGCAGTCAGAAACCCCTTGGTGACGCCACGGGGCAGTCAGAGCGCCATTTTAACATCACGGGGCAGTCAGAACCCCCTTGGTGACATCACAGGGCAGTCAGAACCCCACCTTCGTTACATCACAGGGCATCAGAGCCTTCCCCTTGTGAAATCACGGGGCAGTCAGCAACCCTCTCGGTGACATCAAAGGGCAGTCAAAGCCAGCCTTTGTGACATCACGGGGCAGTCAGATCCCGCCCTTTGTGACACCACGGGGCAGTTAGAACCCCCTTTTTGACACCACCGGGAAGTCAGAGGTTGCCTTTTGGGACATCACAGGACAGTCAGAGGCCGCCCTTGGTGACATCACAAGGCAGCCAGAGCCTTTCCTTGTGACACCATTGGGAAGTCAGATCCCGCCCCCTTGTGACATCATGGGGCAGTCAGGAATCCCCTTGGTGACATCACAGGGCAATCAGAGCCCGCCCTTGGTGACACAACGGGACAGTCAGAGCCCCGCTTTGTGACATCAAAGGGCAGTCAGACCCCGCCCTTGGTGACATCACAGGGCAGTCAGAAACCCCTTTGGTGACATCAGAAGGCAGTCAGAGCCCCCTCTTTGTGACACGACGGGGCAGTCAGAGAACCCCCTTGATCACATCACAGGGCAGTCCGAGCCCCCCTTTCTGACATCACAGGGCATTCAGAAACCCCCTTTTTACATCACAGGGCAGTCAGAGCCCACCCTTGGTGACATCATGGGGCAATCAGAACCAACCCTTTTTGATATCACAAGGCAGTCAGAGCCGTCCGTTTTTGACATCATGGCGCAGTCTTTGCCCCCCCATTAGTGACATCACAGGGCAGTCAGAGCCCGCCCTTCGTGACATCACAAGGCAGCCAGAGCCTTTCTTTGTGGAACACTATTGGGAAGTCAGATCCTGCCCACTTCTGACATCACAGGGCAGTCAGAAATCCCCTTGGTGACATCACAGGCAGTCAGAGCCCGCCCTTTGTGACATCAAGGGGCAGTCAGGGTCCCCCCTTGGTGACATCATGGGGCAGTCAGAGCCCCCCGTTTGTGACATCACGGTGCAGGCTGTGCCCCCATTTCGACATCACGGGACAGTTGGAGACCCCCTTTGGATGACACCAGGGGGCAGTTCAGAGAAGCCCCTTGGTGACATCACAGGGCAGTCAGAACCAACCCTTTGTGACATCACGGGGCAGTCAGAGCCCCCCTTTTTGACATCACAGGGCAGTCACAGCCCGCCCTTCGTGACATCACAGGGCAGCCAGAGCCTTTCTTTGTGACACCATTGGGAAGTCAGATCCTGCCCCCTTGTGACATCAAGGGGCAGTCAAAGCCCGGCTTTGTGACATCAAGGGGCAGTCAAAGCCCGGCTTTGTGACATCAAAGGGCAGTCAGAGCCCGCCCTTGGTGACATCACAGGGCAGTCAGGTCCCGCCCTTGGTGACATCAAAGGGCAGTCAGAAACCCCGTTGGTCACATCACGGGGCAGTCAGAGTACGCCCATCGTGACACCACGGGTCACTCAGAGCCCCCATTTGTGACATCACAGGACAGTCAGAGACAAACTTTGTGAAATCACAGGGCAGTCAGAGATCCCCCCTTTGTGACATGACGTGGCAGTCAGAGCCCCCCATTGTGAAAACCACGGGCAGTCAGAAACCCCTTGGTGACGCCACGGGGCAGTCAGAGCGCCATTTTAACATCACGGGGCAGTCAGAACCCCCTTGGTGACATCACAGGGCAGTCAGAACCCCACCTTGTTTACATCACAGGGCAGTCAGAGCCTGCCCCTTGTGAAATCACGGGGCAGTCAGCAACTCCTCTCGGTGACATCAAAGGGCAGTCAAAGCCAGCCTTTGTGACATCACGGGTGCAGTCAGATCCCGCCCTTTGTGACACCACGGGGCAGTTAGAACCCCCTTTTGACACCACCGGGAAGTCAGAGGTTGCCTTTTTGGGACATCACAGGGCAGTCAGAGCCCACCCTTGCTGAAATCACAGGGCAGTCAGAGACGCCCTTGGTGACAGCATGGGTCAGTCAGAGCCCTCCTTTGTGACATCACAGGGCAGTCAGACCCTGCCCTCTCTGACACCACAGGGCATTCAGAGCCAACCCTTTGTGACATCACAAGGCAGTCAGAGCCTGGCCTTGGTGACATAACGTGGCAGTCAGAAACCTCTTGTGGACATCACAGGGCAGTCAGAGTACGCCCATTGTGACATCACGGGGCAGTCAGAGCCCGCTCTTTGTGACACCACGGGTCACTCAGAGCCCCATTTGTGACATCACAGGACAGTCAGAGCCCGCCCTTGGTGACATCACAAGGCAGCCAGAGCCTTTCCTTGTGACACCATTGGGAAGTCAGATCCCGCCCCCTTGTGACATTATGGGGCAGTCAGGAATCCCCTTGGTGACATCACAGGGCAATCAGAGCCCGCCCTTGGTGACATCAAGGGGCAGTCAGAGCCAGCCTTTGTGACATCAAAGGGCAGTCAGACCCCGCCCTTGGTGACATCACAGGGCAGTCAGAAACCCCTTTGGTGACATCAGAAGGCAGTCAGAGCCCCCTCTTTGTGACACGACGGGGCAGTCAGAGAACCCCCTTGATCACATCACAGGGCAGTCAGAGCCCCCCTTTCTGACATCACAGGGCATTCAGAAACCCCCTTTTTTACATCACAGGGCAGTCAGAGCCCACCCTTGGTGACATCATGGGGCAATCAGAACCAACCCTTTTTTGATATCACAAGGCAGTCAGAGCCGTCCGTTTTTGACATCACGGCGCAGTCTTTGCCCCCCATTAGTGACATCACAGGGCAGTCAGAGCCCGCCCTTCGTAACATCACAAGGCAGCCAGAGCCTTTCTTTGTGACACTATTGGAAAGTCAGATCCTGCCCACTTCTGACATCACGGGGCAGTCAGAAATCCCCTTGGTGACATCACAGGGCAGTCAGAGCCCGCCCTTTGTGACATCAAGGGGCAGTCAGGGTCCCCCCTTGGTGACATCATGGGGCAGTCAGAGCCCCCCGTTTGTGAACATCGACGGTGCAGGCTGTGCCCCCCATTTCTGACATCACGGGGCAGTGGAGGACCCCTTTTGTGACACCAGAGGGCAGTCAGAGAAGCCCCTTGGTGACATCACAGGGCAGTCAGAACAACCCTTTGTGACACTCACGGGGCAGTCAGAGCCCCCCTTTTTGACATCACAGGGCAGTCACAGCCCCGCTTTGTGACATCACAGGGCAGCCAGAGCCTTTCTTTGTGACACCATTGGGAAGTCAGATCCTGCCCCCCTTGTGACATCAAGGGGCAGTCAAAGGCCCGGCTTTGTGACATCAAGGGGCAGTCAAAGCCCGGCTTTGTGACATCAAAGGGCAGTCAGAGCCCGCCCTTGGTGACATCACAGGGCAGACAGGTCCCGCCCTTGGTGACATCAAAGGGCAGTCAGAAACCCCGTTGGTCACATCACGGGGCAGTCAGAGTACGCCCATCGTGACCCACGGGTCACTCAGAGCCCCCATTTGTGACATCACGGACAGTCAGAGACAAAACTTTGTGAAATCACAGGGCAGTCAGAGATCCCCCCTTTGTGACATGACGTGGCAGTCAGAGCCCCCCATTGTGAAACCACGGGGCAGTCAGAAACCCCTTGGTGACGCCACGGGGCAGTCAGAGCGCCATTTTAACATCACGGGGCAGTCAGAACCCCCCTTGGTGACATCACAGGGCAGTCAGAGACAAACTTTGTGAAATCACAGGGCAGTCAGAGCTGCCCCTTGTGAAATCACGGGGCAGTCAGCAACCCTCTCGGTGACATCAAAGGGCAGTCAAAGCCAGCCTTTGTGACATCACGGGGCAGTCAGATCCCGCCCTTTGTGACACCACGGGGCAGTTAGAACCCCCTTTTTGACACCACCGGGAAGTCAGAGGTTGCCTTTTGGGACATCACAGGGCAGGCCAGAGCCCACCCTTGCTGAAATCACAGGGCAGTCAGAGACGCCCTTGGTGACAGCATGGGTCAGTCAGAGCCCTCCTTTGTGACATCACAGGGCAGTCAGACCCTGCCCTCTCTGACACCACAGGGCATTCAGAGCCAACCCTTTGTGACATCACAAGGCAGTCAGAGCCTGGCCTTGGTGACATAACGTGGCAGTCAGAAACCTCTTTGTGACATCACAGGGCAGTCAGAGTACGCCCATTGTGACATCACGGGGCAGTCAGAGCCCGCTCTTTGTGACACCACGGGTCACTCAGAGCCCCCATTTGTGACATCACAGGACAGTCAGAGCCCGCCCTTGGTGACATCACAAGGCAGCCAGAGCCTTTCCTTGTGACACCATGGGAAGTCAGATCCCGCCCCCTTGTGACATCATGGGGCAGTCAGGAACCCCCTTGGTGACATCACAGGGCAATCAGAGCCCGCCCTTGGTGACACAACGGGACAGTCAGAGCCCCGCTTTGTGACATCCAAGGGCAGTCAGACCCCGCCCTTGGTGACATCACAGGGCAGTCAGAAACCCCTTTGGTGACATCAGAAGGCAGTCAGAGCCCCCTCTTTGTGACACGACGGGGCAGTCAGAGAACCCCCTTGATCACATCCACAGGGCAGTCAGAGCCCCCCTTTCTGACATCACAGGGCATTCAGAAACCCCCTTTTTTACATCACA
This sequence comes from Fratercula arctica, assembly GCA_947846985.1. Classification (NCBI taxonomy): domain Eukaryota; kingdom Metazoa; phylum Chordata; class Aves; order Charadriiformes; family Alcidae; genus Fratercula; species Fratercula arctica. The sequence continues at coordinate 2,657,745 of CANTUZ010000027.1, forward strand.
GGGCAGTCCAGAGCCCCACCTTGGTGACATCATGGGGCAATCAGAACCAACCCTTTTTGATATCACAAGGCAGTCAGAGCCGTCCGTTTTTGACATCACGGCGCAGTCTTTGCCCCCCTTTTTGACATCACAGGGCAGTCAGAGCCCGCCCTTCGTGACATCACAAGGCAGCCAAGCCTTTCTTTGTGACACTATTGGGAAGTCAGATCCTGCCGCACTTCTGACATCACGGGGCAGTCAGAAATCCCCTTGGTGACATCACAGGGGCAGTGCAGAGCCCGCCCTTTGTGACATCAAGGGGCAGTCAGGGTCCCCCCTTGGTGACATCATGGGCAGTCAGAGCCCCCCGTTTGTGACATCACGGTGCAGGCTGTGCCCCCCATTTCTGACATCACGGGGCAGTTGGAGACCCCTTTGTGACACCAGGGGGCAGTCAGAGAAGCCCCTTGGTGACATCACAGGGCAGTCAGAACCAACCCTTTGTGACATCACGGGGCAGTCAGAGCCCCCCTTTTTGACATCACAGGGCAGTCACAGCCCGCCCTTCGGGACATCACAGGGCAGCCAGAGCCTTTCTTTGTGACACCATTGGGAAGTCAGATCCTGCCCCCTTGTGACATCAAGGGGCAGTCAAAGCCCGGCTTTGTGACATCAAGGGGCAGTCAAAGCCCGGCTTTGTGACATCAAAGGGCAGTCAGAGCCCGCCCTTGGTGACATCACAGGGCAGTCAGGTCCCGCCCTTGGTGACATCAAGGGCAGTCAGAAACCCCGTTGGTCACATCACGGGGCAGTCAGAGTACGCCCATCGTGACACCACGGGTCACTCAGAGCCCCCATTTGTGGACATCACAGGACAGTCAGAGACAAAACTTTGTGAAATCACAGGGCAGTCAGAGAATCCCCCCTTTGTGACATGACGTGGCAGTCAGAGCCCCCCATTGTGAAACCACGGGGCAGTCAGAAACCCTTGGTGACGCCACGGGGCAGTCAGAGCGCCATGTTAACATCACGGGGCAGTCAGAACCCCCCTTGGTGACATCACAGGGCAGTCAGAACCCCACCTTCGTTACATCACAGGGCAGTCAGAGCCTGCCCCTTGTGAAATCACGGGGCAGTCAGCAACCCTATCGGTGACATCAAAGGGCAGTCAAAGCCAGCCTTTGTGACATCACGGGGCAGTCAGATCCCGCCCTTTGTGACACCACGGGGCAGTTAGAACCCCCTTTTTGACACCACCGGGAAGTCAGAGGTTGCCTTTTGGGACATCACAGGGCAGTCAGAGCCCACCCTTGCTGAAATCACAGGGCAGTCAGAGACGCCCTTGGTGACAGCATGGGTCAGTCAGAGCCCTCCTTTGTGACATCACAGGGCAGTCAGACCCTGCCCTCTCTGACACCACAGGGCATTCAGAGCCAACCCTTTGTGACATCACAAGGCAGTCAGAGCCTGGCCTTGGTGACATAACGTGGCAGTCAGAAACCTCTTTGTGACATCACAGGGCAGTCAGAGTACGCCCATTGTGACATCACGGGGCAGTCAGAGCCCGCTCTTTGTGACACCACGGGTCACTCAGAGCCCCCATTTGTGACATCACAGGACAGTCAGAGCCCGCCCTTGGTGACATCACAAGGCAGCCAGAGCCTTTCCTTGTGACACCATTGGGAAGTCAGATCCCGCCCCCTTGTGACATCATGGGGCAGTCAGGAATCCCCTTGGTGACATCACAGGGCAGTCAGAGCCCGCCCTTGGTGACACAACGGGACAGTCAGAGCCCCGCTTTGTGACATCAAAGGGCAGTCAGACCCCGCCCTTGGTGACATCACAGGGCAGTCAGAAACCCCTTTGGTGACATCAGAAGGCAGTCAGAGCCCCCTCTTTGTGACACGACGGGGCAGTCAGAGAACCCCCTTGATCACATCACAGGGCAGTCAGAGCCCCCCTTTCTGACATCACAGGGCATTCAGAAACCCCCTTTTTTACATCACAGGGCAGTCAGAGCCCACCCTTGGTGACATCATGGGGGCAATCAGAACCAACCCTTTTTGATATCACAAGGCAGTCAGAGCCGTCCGTTTTTGACATCACGGCGCAGTCTTTGCCCCCATTAGTGACATCACAGGGCAGTCAGAGCCCGCCCTTCGTGACATCACAAGGCAGCCAGAGGCCTTTCTTTGTGACACTTGTTGGGAAGTCAGATCCTGCCCACTTCTGACATCACGGGGCAGTCAGAAATCCCCTTGGTGACATCACAGGGCAGTCAGAGCCCGCCCTTTGTGACATCAAGGGGCAGTCAGGGTCCCCCCTTGGTGACATCATGGGCAGTCAGAGCCCCCCGGTTGTGACATCACGGTGCAGGCTGTGCCCCCCATTTTCTGACATCACGGGACAGTTGGAGACCCCCTTTGTGGACACCAGGGGGCAGTCAGAGAAGCCCCTTGGTGACATCACAGGGCAGTCAGAACCAAACCCTTTGTGACATCACGGGGCAGTCAGAGCCCCCCTTTTGACATCACAGGGCAGTCACAGCCTGCCCTTCGTGACATCACAGGGCAGCCAGAGCCTTTCTTTGTGACACCATTGGGAAGTCAGATCCTGCCCCCTTGTGACATCAAGGGGCAGTCAAAGCCCCCCTTTGTGACATCAAAGGGCAGTCAGAGCCCGCCCTTGGTGACATCACAGGGCAGTCAGGTCCCGCCCTTGGTGACATCAAAGGGCAGTCAGAAACCCCGTTGGTCACATCACGGGCCAGTCAGAGTACGCCCATCGTGACACCACTGGGTCACTCAGAGCCCCCATTTGTGACATCACAGGACAGTCAGAGACAAACTTTGTGAATCACAGGGCAGTCAGAGATCCCCCCTTTGTGACATGACGTGGCAGTCAGAGCCCCCCATTGTGAAACCACGGGGCAGTCAGAAACCCCTTGGTGACGCCACGGGGCAGTCAGAGCGCCACTTTTCACATCACGGGGCAGTCAGAATCCCCCTTGGTGACATCACAGGGCAGTCAGAACCCCACCTTCGTTACATCACAGGGCAGTCAGAGCCTGCCCCTTGTGAAATCACGGGGCAGTCAGCAACCCTCTCGTGACATCAAAGGGCAGTCAAAGCCAGCCTTTGTGACATCACGGGCAGTCAGATCCCCGCCCTTTGTGACACCACGGGGCAGTTAGAACCCCCCTTTTTGACACCACCGGGAAGTCAGAGGTTGCCTTTTGGGACATCACAGGGCAGTCAGAGCCCACCCTTGCTGAAATCACAGGGCAGTCAGAGACGCCCTTGGTTAACATCACGGGGCAGTCAGAGCCCTCCTTTGTGACATCACAGGGCAGTCAGACCCTGCCCTCTCTGACACCACAGGGCATTCAGAGCCAACCCTTTGTGACATCACAAGGCAGTCAGAGCCTGGCCTTGGTGACATAACGTGGCAGTCAGAAACCTCTTTGTGACATCACAGGGCAGTCAGAGTACGCCCATTGTGACATCACGGGGCAGTCAGAGCCCGCTCTTTGTGACACCACGGGTCACTCAGAGCCCCCATTTGTGACATCACAGGACAGTCAGAGCCCGCCCTTGGTGACATCACAAGGCAGCCAGAGCCTTTCCTTGTGACACCATTGGGAAGTCAGATCCCGCCCCCCTTGTGACATCATGGGGCAGTCAGGAATCCCCTTGGTGACATCACAAGGGCAATCAGAGCCCGCCCTTGGTGACACAACGGGACAGTCAGAGCCCCGCTTTGTGACATCAAAGGGCAGTCAGACCCCGCCCTTGGTGACATCACAGGGCAGTCAGAAACCCCTTTGGTGACATCAGAAGGCAGTCAGAGCCCCCCTCTTTGTGACACGACGGGGCAGTCAGAGAACCCCCTTGATCACATCACAGGGCAGTCAGAGCCCCCCCTTTCTGACATCACAGGGCATTCAGAAACCCCCTTTTTTTACATCACAGGGCAGTCAGAGCCCACCCTTGGTGACATCATGGGGCAATCAGAACCAACCCTTTTTGATATCACAAGGCAGTCAGAGCCGTCCGTTTTTGACATCACGGCGCAGTCTTTGCCCCCCATTAGTGACATCACAGGGCAGTCAGAGCCCGCCCTTCGTGACATCACAAGGCAGCCAGAGCCTTTCTTTGTGACACTATTGGGAAGTCAGATCCTGCCCACTTCTGACATCACGGGGCAGTCAGAAATCCCCTTGGTGACATCACAGGGCAGTCAGAGCCCGCCCTTTGTGACATCAAGGGGCAGTCAGGGTCCCCCCTTGGTGACATCATGGGGCAGTCAGAGCCCCCCGTTTGTGACATCACGGTGCAGGCTGTGCCCCCCATTTCTGACATCACGGGACAGTTGGAGACCCCCTTTGTGACACCAGGGGGCAGTCAGAGAAGCCCCTTGGTGACATCACAGGGCAGTCAGAACCAACCCTTTGTGACATCACGGGGCAGTCAGAGCCCCCCTTTTTGACATCACAGGGCAGTCACAGCCCGCCCTTCGTGACATCACAGGGCAGCCAGAGCCTTTCTTTGTGACACCATTGGGAAGTCAGATCCTGCCCCCTTGTGACATCAAGGGGCAGTCAAAAGCCGGCTTTGTGACATCAAGGGGCAGTCAAAGCCCGGCTTTGTGACATCAAAGGGCAGTCAGAGCCCGCCCTTGGTGACATCACAGGGCAGTCAGGTCCCGCCCTGGTGACATCAAAGGGCCAGTCAGAAACCCCGTTGGTCACATCACGGGGCAGTCAGAGTACGCCCATCGTGACACCACGGGTCACTCAGAACCCCCATTTGTGACATCACAGGACAGTCAGAGACAAACTTTGTGAAATCACAGGGCAGTCAGAGATCCCCCCTTTGTGACATGACGTGGCAGTCAGAGCCCCCCATTGTGAAACCACGGGGCAGTCAGAAACCCCTTGGTGACGCCACGGGGCAGTCAGAGCGCCATTTTAACATCACGGGGCAGTCAGAACCCCCCTTGGTGACATCACAGGGCAGTCAGAACCCCACCTTCGTTACATCACAGGGCAGTCAGAGCCTGCCCCTTGTGAAATCACGGGGCAGTCAGCAACCCTCTCGGTGACATCAAAGGGCAGTCAAAGCCAGCCTTTGTGACATCACGGGGCAGTCAGATCCCGCCCTTTGTGACACCACGGGGCAGTTAGAACCCCCTTTTTGACACCACCGGGAAGTCAGAGGTTGCCTTTTGGGACATCACAGGACAGTCAGAGCCCGCCCTTGGTGACATCACAAGGCAGCCAGAGCCTTTCCTTGTGACACCATTGGGAAGTCAGATCCCGCCCTTGGTGACATCATGGGGCAGTCAGGAATCCCCTTGGTGACATCACAGGGCAATCAGAGCCCGCCCTTGGTGACACAACGGGACAGTCAGAGCCCCGCTTTGTGACATCAAAGGGCAGTCAGACCCCGCCCTTGGTGACATCACAGGGCAGTCAGAAACCCCTTTGGTGACATCAGAAGGCAGTCAGAGCCCCCTCTTTGTGACACGACGGGGCAGTCAGAGAACCCCCTTGATCACATCACAGGGCAGTCAGAGCCCCCTTTCTGACATCACAGGGCATTCAGAAACCCCCATTTTACATCACAGGGCAGTCAGAGCCCACCCTTGGTGGACATCATAGGGGCAATCAGAACCAACCCTTTTTGATATCACAAGGCAGTCAGAGCCGTCCGTTTTTGACATCACGGCGCAGTCTTTGCCCCCCCATTAGTGACATCACAGGGCAGTCAGAGCCCGCCCTTCGTGACATCACAAGGCAGCCAGAGCCTTTCTTTGTGACACATATGGGGAAGTCGATCCTGCCCACTTCTGACATCACGGGGCAGTCAGAAATCCCCTTGGTGACATCACAGGGCAGTCAGAGCCCGCCCTTTGTGACATCAAGGGGCAGTCAGGGTCCCCCCTTGGTGACATCATGGGGGCAGTCAGAGCCCCCCCGTTTGTGACATCACGGTGCAGGCTGTGCCCCCCATTTCTGACATCACGGGACAGTTGGAGACCCCCTTTGTGACACAGGGGGCAGTCAGAGAAGCCCCTTGGTGACATCACAGGGCAGTCAGAAACCCCCTTTGTGACATCACAGGGCAGTCAGAGCCCCCCTTTTTGACATCACAGGGCAGTCCACAAGCCGCCCTTCGTGACATCACAGGGCAGCCAGAGCCTTTCTTTGTGACACCATTGGGAAGTCAGATCCTGCCCCCTGTGACATCAAGGGTCAGTCAAAGCCCGGCTTTGTGACATCAAGGGGCAGTCAAAGCCCGGCTTTGTGACATCAAAGGGCAGTCAGAGCCCGCCCTTGGTGACATCACAGGGCAGTCAGGTCCCGCCCTTGGTGACATCAAAGGGCAGTCAGAACCCCCTTGGTCACATCATGGGGCAGTCAGAGTACGCCCATCGTGACACCATGGGTCACTCAGAGCCCCCATTTGTGACATCACAGGACAGTCAGAGACAAACTTTGTGAAATCACAGGGCAGTCAGAGATCCCCCCCTTTGTGACATGACGTGGCAGTCAGAGCCCCCCCATTGTGAAACCACGGGGCAGTCAGAAACCCCTTGGTGACGCCACGGGCAGTCAGAGCGCCATTTTAACATCACGGGGCAGTCAGAACCCCCTTGGTGACATCACAGGGCAGTCAGAACCCCACCTTCATTACATCACATGGGCAGTCAGAGCTGCCCCTTGTGAAATCACCGGGCAGTCCCAGCAACCCTCTCGGTGACATCAAAGGGCATTCAAAGCCAGCTTTGTGACATCACGGGGCAGTCAGATCCCACCCTTTTGTGACACCACGGGCAGTTAGAACCCCCTTTTTTTGACACCACGGGAAGTCAGAGGTTGCCTTTTGGGACATCACAGGGCAGTCAGAGCCCACCCTTGCTGAAATCACAGGGCAGTCAGAGCCCCCCTTGGTGACAGGCATGGGTCGTCAGAGCCCTCCTTTGTGACATCACAGGGCAGTCAGAACCTGCCCTCTCTGACACCACAGGGCATTCAGAGCCACCCTTTGTGACATCACAAGGCAGTCAGAGCCTGGCCTTGGTGACATAACGTGGCAGTCCAGAAACCTCTTTGTGACATCACAGGGCAGTCCGAGTACGCCCATTGTGTACATCACGGGGCAGCAGAGCCCGCTCTTTGTGACACCACGGGTCACTCAGGAGCCCCATTTGTGACATCACAGGACAGTCAGAGCCCGCCCTTGGTGACATCACAAGGCAGCCAGAGCCTTTCCTTGTGAACACCATTGGGAAGTCAGATCCCGCCCCTTGTGACATCCATGGGGCAGTCAGGAATCCCCTTGGTGGACATCACAGGGCAATCAGAGCCCGCCCTTGGTGACACAACGGGACAGTCAGAGCCCGCTTTGTGACATCAAAGGGCAGTCAGACCCGCCCTTGGTGACATCACAGGGGCAGTCAGAAACCCCTTTGGTGACATCAGAAGGCAGTCAGAGCCCCCTCTTTGTGACACGACGGGGCAGTCAGAGAACCCCCTTGATCACATCACAGGGCAGTCAGAGCCCCCCTTTCTGACATCACAGGGCATTCAGAAACCCCCTTTTTTACATCACAGGGCAGTCAGAGCCCACCCTTGGTGACATCATGGGGCAATCAGAACCAACCCTTTTTGATATCACAAGGCAGTCAGAGCCGTCCGTTTTTGACATCACGGCGCAGTCTTTGCCCCCCATTAGTGACATCACAGGGCAGTCAGAGCCCGCCCTTCGTGACATCACAAGGCAGCCAGAGCCTTTCTTTGTGACACTATTGGGAAGTCAGATCCTGCCCACTTCTGACATCACGGGGCAGTCAGAAATCCCCTTGGTGACATCACAGGGCAGTCAGAGCCCGCCCTTTGTGACATCAAGGGGCAGTCAGGGTCCCCCCTTGGTGACATCATGGGGCAGTCAGAGCCCCCCGTTTGTGACATCATCACAGGGCAGTCAGAGCCCGCCCTTGGTGACATCACAGGGCAGTCAGGTCCCGCCCTTGGTGACATCAAAGGGCAGTCAGAAACCCCGTTGGTCACAGCACGGGGGCAGTCAGAGTTACGCCCCATCGATGGACACCACGGGTCACTCAGAGCCCCCATGTTGTGACATCACAGGACAGTCAGAGACAAACTTTGTGAAATCACCGGGCAGTCAGAGATCCCCCTTGTGACATGACGTGGCAGTCAGAGCCCCCATTGTGAAACCACGGGGCAGTCAGAAACCCCTTGGTGACGCCACGGGGCAGTCAGAGCGCCATTTTAACATCCACGGGGCAGTCAGAACCCCCCTTGGTGACATCACAGGGCAGTCAGAACCCCACCTTCGTTACATCACAGGGCAGTCAGAGCCTGCCCCTTGTGAAATCACGGGGGCAGTCAGCAACCCTCTCGGTGACATCAAAGGGCAGTCAAAGCCAGCCTTTGTGACATCACGGGGCAGTCAGATCCCGCCCTTTGTGACACCACGGGGCAGTCGGAGGCCCCCTTTTTGACACCACCGGGAAGTCAGAGGTTGCCTTTTGGGACATCACAGGGCAGTCAGAGCCCACCCTTGCTGAAATCACAGGGCAGTCAGAGACGCCCTTGGTGACAGCATGGGTCAGTCCAGCAGCCCTCCTTGTGACATCACAGGGCAGTCAGACCCTGCCCTCCCTGACACCACAGGGCATTCAGAAGCCAACCCTTTGTGACATCACAAGGCAGTCAGAGCCTGGCCTTGGTGACATACCGTGGCAGTCAGAAACCTCTTTGTGACATCACAGGGCAGTCAGAGTACGCCCATTGTGACATCACGGGGCAGTCAGAGCCCGCTCTTTGTGACACCACGGGTCACTCAGAGCCCCCATTTGTGACATCACAGGGACAGTCAGAGCCCGCCCTTGGTGAGAATCACAATGGCAGCCAGAGCCTTTCCTTGTGACACCATTGGAAGTCAGATCCCGCCCCTTGTGACATCATTGGCAGTCGAATCCCCTTGGTGACATCACAGGGCAATCAGAAGCCCGCCTTGGTGACACAACGGGACAGTCAGAGCCCCGCTTTGTGACATCAAAGGGCAGTCAGACCCGCCCTTGTGACATCACAGGGCAGTCAGAAACCCCCTTTGTGACATCAGAAGGCAGTCAGAGCCCCCCCTTTGTGACACGACGGGGCAGTCAGAGAACCCCCTTGATCACATCACAGGGCAGTCAGAGCCCCCCTTTCTGACATCACAGGGCATTCAGAAACCCCCTTTTTTACATCACAGGGCAGTCAGAGCCCACCCTTGGTGACATCATGGGGCAATCAGAACCAACCCTTTTTGATATCACAAGGCAGTCAGAGCCGTCCGTTTTTGACATCACGGCGCAGTCTTTGCCCCCCATTAGTGACATCACAGGGCAGTCAGAGCCCGCCCTTCGTGACATCACAAGGCAGCCAGAGCCTTTCTTTGTGACACTATTGGGAAGTCAGATCCTGCCCACTTCTGACATCACGGGGCAGTCAAAGCCCGGCTTTGTGACATCAAGGGCAGTCAGAGCCCGCCCTTGGTGACATCACAGGGCAGTCAGGTCCCGCCCTTGGTGACATCAAAGGGCAGTCAGAAACCCCGTTGGTCACATCACGGGGCAGTCAGAGTACGCCCATCGTGACACCACGGGTCACTCAGAGCCCCCATTTGGGCAAGTCACAGGACAGTCAGAGACAAACTTTGTGAATCACCAGGGCAGTCAGAGATCCCCCCTTTGTGACATGACGTGGCAGTCAGAGCCCCCCATTGTGAAACCACGGGGCAGTCAGAAACCCCTTGGTGACGCCACGGGGCAGTCAGAGCGCCATTTTAACATCACGGGAGCAGTCAGAACCCCACCTTCGTTACATCACAGGGCAGTCAGGAGCCTGCCCCTTGTGACATCACGGGGCAGTCAGCCACCCTCTCGGTGACATCAAAGGGCAGTCAAAAGCCAAGCCTTTGTGACATCACGGGCAGTCGATCCCGCCCTTTGTGACACCACGGGGCAGGTTAGAACCCCCTTTTTGACACCACCGGAAGTCAGAGTTTGCCTTTTGGGACATCACAGGGCAGTCAGAGCCCACCCTTGCTGAAATCAAGGGCAGTCAGAGACGCCCTTGGTGACAGCATGGGTCAGTCAGAGCCCTACTTTGTGACATGGGCAGTCAGACCCTGCCCTCTCTGACACCACAGGGCATTCAGAGCCAACCCTTTGTGACATCACAAGGCAGTCAGAGCCTGGCCTTGGTGACATAACGTGGCAGTCAGAAACCTCTTTGTGACATCACAGGGCAGTCAGAGTACGCCCATTGTGACATCACGGGGCAGTCAGAGCCCGCTCTTTGTGACACCACGGGTCACTCAGAGCCCCATTTGTGACATCACAGGACAGTCAGAGCCCGCCCTTGGTGACATCACAAGGCAGCCAGAGCCTTTCCTTGTGACACCATTGGGAAGTCAGATCCCGCCCCCTTGTGACATCATGGGGCAGTCAGGAATCCCCTTGGTGACATCACAGGGCAATCAGAGCCCGCCCTTGGTGACACAACGGGACAGTCAGAGCCCCGCTTTGTGACATCAAAGGGCAGTCAGACCCCGCCCTTGGTGACATCACAGGGCAGTCAGAAACCCCTTTGGTGACATCAGAAGGCAGTCAGAGCCCCCTCTTTGTGACACGACGGGGCAGTCAGAGAACCCCTTGATCACATCACAGTGGCAGTCAGAGCCCCCCTTTCTGACATCACAGGGCATTCAGAAAACCCCTTTTTTACATCACAGGGCAGTCCAGAGCCCACCCTTGGTGACAGTCATGGGGCAATCAGAACCAACCCTTTTTGATATCACAAGGCAGTCAGAGCCGTCCGTTTTTGACATCACGGCGCAGTCTTTGCCCCCCATTAGTGACATCACAGGGCAGTCAGAGCCCGCCCTTCGTGACATCACAAGGCAGCCAGAGCCTTTCTTTGTGACACTATTGGGAAGTCAGATCCTGCCCACTTCTGACATCACGGGGCAGTCAGGAATCCCCTTGGTGACATCACAGGGCAGTCAGAGCCCGCCCTTTGTGACATCAAGGGGCAGTCAGGGTCCCCCCTTGGTGACATCATGGGGCAGCCAGAGCCCCCCGTTTGTGACATCACGGCGCAGGCTGTGCCCCCCATTTCTGACATCACGGGGCAGTTGGAGACCCCCTTTGTGACACCAGGGGGCAGTCAGAGAAGCCCCTTGGTGACATCACAGGGCAGTCAGAACCAACCCTTTGTGACATCACGGGGCAGTCAGAGCCCCCCTTTTTGACATCACAGGGCAGTCACAGCCTGCCCTTCGTGACATCACAGGGCAGCCAGAGCCTTTCTTTGTGACACCATTGGGAAGTCAGATCCTGCCCCCTTGTGACATCAAGGGGCAGTCAAAGCCCGGCTTTGTGACATCAAAGGGCAGTCAGAGCCCGCCCTTGGTGACATCACAGGGCAGTCAGGTCCCGCCCTTGGTGACATCAAAGGGCAGTCAGAAACCCCGTTGGTCACATCACGGGGCAGTCAGAGTACGCCCATCGTGACACCACGGGTCACTCAGAGCCCCCATTTGTGACATCACAGGACAGTCAGAGACAAACTTTGTGAAATCACAGGGCAGTCAGAGATCCCCCCTTTGTGACATGACGTGGCAGTCAGAGCCCCCCATTGTGAAACCACGGGGCAGTCAGAAACCCCTTGGTGACGCCACGGGGCAGTCAGAGCGCCATTTTAACATCACGGGGCAGTCAGAACCCCCCTTGGTGACATCACAGGGCAGTCAGAACCCCACCTTCGTTACATCACAGGGCAGTCAGAGCCTGCCCCTTGTGAAATCACGGGGCAGTCAGCAACCCTCTCGGTGACATCAAAGGGCAGTCAAAGCCAGCCTTTGTGACATCACGGGGCAGTCAGATCCCGCCCTTTGTGACACCACGGGGCAGTTAGAACCCCCTTTTTGACACCACCGGGAAGTCAGAGGTTGCCTTTTGGGACATCACAGGGCAGTCAGAGCCCACCCTTGCTGAAATCACAGGGCAGTCAGAGACGCCCTTGGTGACAGCATGGGTCAGTCAGAGCCCTCCTTTGTGACATCACAGGGCAGTCAGACCCTGCCCTCTCTGACACCACAGGGCATTCAGAGCCAACCCTTTGTGACATCACAAGGCAGTCAGAGCCTGGCCTTGGTGACATAACGTGGCAGTCAGAAACCTCTTTGTGACATCACAGGGCAGTCAGAGTACGCCCATTGTGACATCACGGGGCAGTCAGAGCCCCCTCTTTGTGACACCACGGGTCACTCAGAGCCCCCATTTGTGACATCACAGGACAGTCAGAGCCCGCCCTTGGTGACATCACAAGGCAGCCAGAGCCTTTCCTTGTGACACCATTGGGAAGTCAGATCCCGCCCCCTTGTGACATCATGGGGCAGTCAGGAATCCCCTTGGTGACATCACAGGGCAATCAGAGCCCGCCCTTGGTGACACAACGGGACAGTCAGAGCCCCGCTTTGTGACATCAAAGGGCAGTCAGACCCCGCCCTTGGTGACATCACAGGGCAGTCAGAAACCCCTTTGGTGACATCAGAAGGCAGTCAGAGCCCCCTCTTTGTGACACGACGGGGCAGTCAGAGAACCCCCTTGATCACATCACAGGCAGTCAGAGCCCCCCTTTCTGACATCACAGGGCATTCAGAAACCCCCTTTTTTACATCCCAGGGCAGTCAGAGCCCACCCTTGGTGGACATTCATGGGCAATCAGAACCAACCTTTTTGATATCACAAGCAAGTCAGAGCCGTCCGTTTTGACAATCACGGCGCAGTCTTTGCCCCCCATTAGTGACATCACAGGGCAAGTCAGAGCCCGCCCTTCGTGACATCACCAGGCAGCCAGAGCCCTTTCTTTGTGACACTATTGGGAAAGTCAGATCCTGCCCACTTCTGACATCACGGGGCAGTCAGGAATCCCCTTGGTGACATCACAGGGCAGTCAGATCCTGCCCCCTTGTGACATCAAGGGGCAGTCAGGGTCCCCCCTTGGTGACATCATGGGGCAGCCAGAGCCCCCCGTTTGTGACATCAACGGCGCAGGCTGTGCCCCCCATTTCTGACATCACGGGGCAGTTGGAGACCCCGCTTTGTGACACCAGGGGGCAGTCAGAGGAAGCCCCCTTGGTGACATCACAGGGCAGTCAGAAACACCAACCCTTTCGTGCACATCACGGGGACAGTTCAGTAGCCCCCCTTTTGACTCACAGGGCAGTCATCAGCCTGCCCTTCGTGAACATCACAGGGCAGCCAGAGCCTTTCTTTGGTGACACCATTGGGAAAGTCAGACTCCTGCCCACTTGTGACCATCAAGGGGCAGTCAAGCCCGTCTTTGGTGACATCAAAGGGCCGATCAGCAGCCCGCCCTTGGTGACTATCACAGGGCAGTCAGGTCCCGCCCTTGGTGACATCCAAAGGCAGTCAGAAACCCCGTTGGTCACATCACGGGGCAGGCAGAGTACGCCCATCGTGACACCACGGGTCACTCGAGCCCCCATTTGTGACATCACAGGACAGTCAGAGAGACACACTTTTGTGAAATCAAGGGCAGTCAGAGATCCCCCCTTTGTGACATGACGTGGCAGTCAGAGCCCCCCCATTGTGAACCACGGGGCAGTCAGAAACCCCTTGGTGACGCCACGGGCCAGTCAGAGCGCCATTTTAACATCACGGGGCAGTCAGAACCCCCCTTGGTGACATCACAGGGCCGTCAGAACCCCACCTTCGTTACATCACAGGCAGTCAGAGCCTGCCCCTTGTGAAATCCCGGGGCAGTCAGCAACCCTCTCGGTGACATCAAAGGGCAGTCAAAGCCAGCCTTTGTGACATCACGGGGCAGTCAGATCCCGCCCTTTGTTGACACCACGGGGCAGCAGAACCCCCTTTTTGACACCACCGGAAGTCAGAGGTGCCTTTTGGACATCACAGGGCAGTCAGAGCCACCCTTGCTGAAATCACAGGGCAGTCTGAACGCCCTTGGTGACAGCATGGGTCAGTCAGAGCCCTCCTTTGTGACATCACAGGGCAGTCAGACCCTGGCCTCTCTGACACCACAGGGCATTCAGAGCCAACCCTTTGTGACATCACAAGGCAGTCAGAGCCTGGCCTTGGGACATAACGGGGCAGTCAGAAACCTCTTTGTGACATCACAGGGCAGTCAGAGTACGCCCATTGTGACATCACGGGGCAGTCAGAGCCCGCTCTTTGTGACACCACGGGTCACTCAGAGCCCCCATTTGTGACATCACAGGACAGTCAGAGCCCGCCCTTGGTGACATCACAAGGCAGCCCAGAGCCTTCCTTTGTGACACCATTGGGAAGTCAGATCCCGCCCCCTTGTGACATCATGGGGCAGTCAGGAATCCCCTTGGTGACATCACAGGGCAATCAGAAGCCCGCCCTTGGTGACACAACGGGACAGGTCAGAGCCCCGCTTTGTGACATCAAAGGGCAGTCAGACCCCGCCCTTGGTGACATCACAGGGCAGTCAGAAACCCCTTTGGTGACATCAGAAGGCAGTCAGAGCCCCCTCTTTGTGACACGACGGGGCAGTCAAGAGAACCCCCTTGATCACATCACAGGGCAGTCAGAGCCCCCCTTTCTGACATCACAGGGCATTCAGAATCCCCCTTTTTACATCACAGGGCAGTCAGAGCCCACCCTTGGTGACATCATGAGGGCAATCAGAACCAACCCTTTTTGCTATCACAAGGCAGTCAGAGCCGTCCGTTTTTTGACATCACGGCGCAGTCTTTGCCCCCCAATAGTGACATCACAGGGCAGTCAGAGCCCGCCCTTCGTGACATCACAAGGCAGCCAGAGCCTTTCTTTGTGACACTATTGGGAAGTCAGATCCTGCCCACTTCTGACATCACGGGGCAGTCAGAAATCCCCTTGGTGACCTCACAGGGCAGTCAGGAGCCCGCCCTTGGTGACATCACAGGGCAGTCAGGTCCCGCCCTTGGTGACATCAAAGGGCAGTCAGAAACCCCGTTGGTCACATCACGGGGCAGTCAGAGTACGCCCATCGTGACACCACGGGTCACTCAGAGCCCCCATTTGTGACATCACAGGACAGTCAGAGACAAACTTTGTGAAATCACCAGGGCAGTCAGAGATCCCCCCTTTGTGACATGACGTGGCAGTCAGAGCCCCCCATTGTGAAACCACGGGGCAGTCAGAAACCCCTTGGTGACGCCACGGGGCAGTCAGAGCGCCATTTTAACATCACGGGGCAGTCAGAACCCCACCTTCGTTACATCACAGGGCAGTCAGAGCCTGCCCCTTGTGAAATCACGGGGCAGTCAGCAACCCTCTCGGTGACATCAAAGGGCAGTCAAAGCCAGCCTTTGTGACATCACGGGGCAGTCAGATCCCGCCCTTTGTGACACCACGGGGCAGTTAGAACCCCCTTTTTGACACCACCGGGAAGTCAGAGGTTGCCTTTTGGGACATCACAGGGCAGTCAGAGCCCACCCTTGCTGAAATCACAGGGCAGTCAGAGACGCCCTTGGTGACAGCATGGGTCAGTCAGAGCCCTCCTTTGTGACATCACAAGGCAGTCAGAGCCTGGCCTTGGTGACATAATGTGGCAGTCAGAAACCTCTTTGTGACATCACAGGGCAGTCAGAGTACGCCCATTGTGACATCACGGGGCAGTCAGAGCCCGCTCTTTGTGACACCACGGGTCACTCAGAGCCCTCATTTGTGACATCACAGGACAGTCAGAGGCCCGCCCTTGGTGACCTCACAAGGCAGCCAGAGCCTTTCTTTGTGACACCATTGGGAAGTCAGATCCCGCCCCCTTGTGACATCATGGGGCAGTCAGGAATCCCCTTGGTGACATCACAGGGCAATCAGAGCCCGCCCTTGGTGACACAACGGGACAGTCAGAGCCCCGCTTTGTGACATCAAAGGGCAGTCAGACCCCGCCCTTGTGACATCACAGGGCAGTCAGAAACCCCCTTTGTTCACATCAGAAGGCAGTCAGAGCCCCCTCTTTGTGACACGACCGGGGCAGTCAGAGAACCCCCTTGATCACATCACAGGGCAGTCAGAGCCCCCCTTTCTGACATCACAGGGCATTCAGAACCCCCTTTTTTACATCACAGGGCAGTCAGAGCCCACCCTTGGTGACATCATGGGGCAATCAGAACCAACCCTTTATTGATATCACAAGGCAGTCAGAGCCGTCCGTTTTTGACATCACAGGCGCAGTCTTTGCCCCACCCATTTGGTGACATCACAGGGCAGTCAGAGCCCGCCCTTCGTGACATCACAAGGCAGCCAGAGCCTTTCTTTGTGCACTAATTGGGGAAGTCCGATCCTGCCCACTTCTGACATCACGGGGCAGTCAGGAATCCCCTTGGTGACATCACCAGGGCAGTCAGAGCCCGCCCTTTGTGACATCAAGGGGCAAGTCAGGGTCCGCCCTTGGTGATCATCATGGGGCAGCCAGAGCCCCCCGTTTGTGACATCACGGCGCAGGCTGTGCCCCCCATTTCTGACATCACGGGGCAGTTGGAGACCCCCTTTGTGACACCAGGGGGGCAGTCAGAGAAGCCC
Source organism: Fratercula arctica (assembly GCA_947846985.1). Classification (NCBI taxonomy): domain Eukaryota; kingdom Metazoa; phylum Chordata; class Aves; order Charadriiformes; family Alcidae; genus Fratercula; species Fratercula arctica. The sequence goes on from CANTUZ010000027.1 coordinate 2,674,380, forward strand.
CTTGGTGACATCACAGGGCAGTCAGAACCAACCCTTTGTGACATCACGGGGCAGTCAGAGCCCCCTTTTTGACATCACAGGCAGTCACAGCCTGCCCTTCGTGACATCACAGGGCAGCCGAGCCTTTCTTTGTGACACCATTGGGAAGTCAGATCCTGCCCCATTGTGACATCAAGGGGCAGTCAAAGCCCGGCTTTGTGACATCAAAGGGCAGTCAGAGCCCGCCCTTGGTGACATCACAGGCAGTCAGGTCCCGCCCTTGGTGACATCAAAGGGCAGTCAGAAACCCCGTTGTGTCACATCACGGGGCAGTCAGAGTACGCCCATCCGTGACACCACGGGTCACTCAGCGCCCCCATTTGTGACATCACAGGACAGTCAAGACAAACTTTGTGAAATCACAGGGCAGTCAGAGATCCCCCCTTTGTGACATGACGTGGCAGGTCAGAGCCCCCCATTGTGAAACCACGGGGCAGTCAGAACCCCTTGGTGACGCCACGGGGGCAGTCAAGAGCGCCATTTTAACATCACGGGGCATCAAACCCCCCTTGGTGACATCACAGGGCAGTCAGACCCCGCCTTCGTTACATCACAGGGCAGTCAGAGCCTGCCCCTTGTGAAATCACGGGGCAGTCAGCAACCCTCTCGGTGACATCAAAGGGCAGTCAAAGCCAGCCTTTGTGACATCACGGGGCAGTCAGATCCCACCCTTTGTGACACCACGGGGCAGTTAGAACCCCCTTTTTGACACCACCGGGAAGTCAGAGGTTGCCTTTGGGACATCACAGGGCAGTCAGAGCCCACCCTTGCTGAAATCACAGGGCAGTCAGAGACGCCCTTGGTGACAGCATGGGTCAGGTCAGAGCCCTCCTTTGTGACATCACAGGGCAGTCAGACCCTGCCCTCTCTGACACCAACAGGGCAATTCAGAGCCAACCTTTGTGACATCAACAAGGCAGTCAGAGCCTGCCTTGGTGACATAACGTGGCAGTCAGAAACCTCTTTGTGACATCACAGGGCAGTCAGAGTACGCCCATTGTGACATCACGGGGCAGTCAGAGCCCGCTCTTTGTGACACCCACGGGTCACTCAGAGCCCCATTTGTGACATCACAGGACAGTCAGAGCCCGCCCTTGGTGACATCACAAGGCAGCCAGAGCCTTTCTTTGTGACACCATTGGGAAGTCAGATCCCGCCCCTTGTGGACATCATGGGGCAGTCAGAAACCTCTTTGTGACATCACAGGGCAATCAGAGCCCGCCCTTGGTGACACAACGGGACAGTCAGAGCCCCGCTTTGTGACATCAAAGGGCTAGTCAGACCCCGCCCTTGGTGACATCACAGGGCAGTCAGAAACCCCTTTGGTGACATCAGAAGGCAGTCAGAGCCCCCTCTTTGGGACACGACGGGGCAGTCAGAGAACCCCCTTGATCACATCACAGGGCAGTCAGAGCCCCCCTTTCTGACATCACAGGGCATTCAGAAACCCCCTTTTTTACATCACAGGGCAGTCAGAGCCCACCCTTGGTGACATCATGGGGCAATCAGAACCAACCCTTTTTGATATCACAAAGCAGTCAGAGCCGTCCGTTTTTGACATCACGGCGCAGTCTTTGCCCCCCATTAGTGACATCACAGGGCAGTCAGAGCCCGCCCTTCGTGACATCACAAGGCAGCCAGAGCCTTTCTTTGTGACACTATTGGGAAGTCAGATCCTGCCCACTTCTGACATCACGGGGGCAGTCAGAAATCCCCTTGGTGACATCACAGGGGCAGTCCAGAGCCCGCCCTGTGGTGACATCACAGGGCAGTCAGGTCCCCCCCTTGGTGACATCAAAGGGCAGTCAGAAACCCGTTGGTCACATCACGAGGCAGTCAGAGTACGCCCATCGTGACACCACGGGTCACTCAGAGCCCCCATTTGTGACATCACAGGACAGTCAGAGACAAACTTTGTGAAAATCACAGGGCAGTCAGTAGATCCCCCCTTTGTGACATGACGTGGCATCAGAGCCCCCCATTGTGAAACCACGGGGCAGTCAGAAAACCCTTGGTGACAGCCACGGGGCAGTCAGAGCGCCATTTTAACATCACGGGGCAGTCAGAAACCCCCCTTCGTTACATCATCACAGGGCAGTCAGAGCCTGCCCCTTGTGAAATCACGGGGCAGTCAGCACCCTCTCGGTGACATCAAAGGGCAGTCAAAGCCAGCCTTTGTGCCAGCACGGGGCAGTCAGATCCCGCCCTTTGTGACACCACGGGGCAGTTGAAACCCCCTTTTTGACACCACCGGAAGTCAGAGGTTGCCTTTTGGGACATCACAGGGCAGTCAGAGCCCACCCTTGCTGAAATCACAGGGCAGTCAGAGACGCCCTTGGTGACAGCATGGGTCAGTCAGAGCCCTCCTTTGTGACATCACAAGGCAGTCAGAGCCTGGCCTTGGTGACATAACGTGGCAGTCAGAAACCTCTTTGTGACATCACAGGGCAGTCAGAGTATGCCCATTGTGACATCACGGGGCAGTCAGAGCCCGCTCTTTGTGACACCACGGGTCACTCAGAGCCCCCATTTGTGACATCACAGGACAGTCAGCGCCCGCCCTTGGTGACATCACAAGGCAGCCAGAGCCTTTCTTTGTGACACCATTGGGAAGTCAGATCCCGCCCCCTTGTGACATCATGGGGCAGTCAGGAATCCCCTTGGTGACATCACAGGGCAATCAGAGCCCGCCCTTGGTGACACAACGGGACAGTCAGAAACCCCGCTTTGTGACATCAAAGGGCAGTCAGACCCCGCCCTTGGTGACATCACAGGGCAGTCGAACCCCTTTTTGACATCAGAAGGCAGTCAGAGCCCCCTCTTTGTGACACGACGGGGCAGTCAGAGAACCCCCCTTGATCACATCACAGGGCAGTCAGAGCCCCCCTTTCTGACATCACAGGGCATTCAGAAACCCCCTTTTTTACATCACAGGGCAGTCAGAGCCCACCCTTGGTGACATCATGGGGCAATCAGAACCAACCCTTTTGATATCACAAGGCAGTCAGAGCCGTCCGTTTTTGACATCACGGCGCAGTCTTTGCCCCCATTAGTGACATTCACAGGGCAGTCAGGAGCCCGCCCTTCGTGACATCACAAGGCAGCCAGAGCCTTCTTTGTGACACTATTGGGAAGGTCAGATCCTGCCCACTTCTGACATCACGGGGCAGTCAGAAATCCCCTTGGTGACATCACAGGGCAGTCAGAGCCCGACCTTTGTGACATCAAGGGCAGTCAGGGTCCCCCTTGGTGACATCATGGGGCAGCCAGAGCCCCCCGTTTGTGACATCACGGCGCAGGCTGTGCCCCCCATTTCTGACATCACGGGGCAGTCAGAGAAGCCCCTTGGTGACATCACAGGGCAGTCAGAACCAACCCTTTGTGACATCACGGGGCAGTCAGAGCCCCCCTTTTTGACATCACAGGGCAGTCACAGCCTGCCCTTCGTGACATCACAGGGCAGCCAGAGCCTTTCTTTGTGACACCATTGGGAAGTCAGATCCTGCCCCCTTGTGACATCAAGGGGCAGTCAAAGCCCGGCTTTGTGACATCAAAGGGCAGTCAGAGCCCGCCCTTGGTGACATCAAAGGGCAGTCAGAAACCCCGTTGGTCACATCACGGGGCAGTCAGAGTACGCCCATCGTGACACCACGGGTCACTCAGAGCCCCCATTTGTGACATCACAGGACAGTCAGAGACAAACTTTGTGAAATCACAGGGCAGTCAGAGATCCCCCCTTTGTGACATGACGTGGCAGTCAGAGCCCCCCATTGTTGAAACCACGGGGCAGTCAGAAACCCCTTGGTGACGCCCACGGGGCAGTCGAGCGCCATTTTAACATCACGGGGCAGTCAGAACCCCCCTTGGTGACATCACAGGGCAGTCAGAACCCCACCTTCGTTACATCACAGGGCCAGTCAGAGCCTGCCCCTTGTGAAATCACGGGGCAGTCAGCAACCCTCTCGGTGACATCAAAGGGCAGTCAAAGCCAGCCTTTGTGACATCACGGGGCAAGTCAGAGCCCCCCTTTGTGACACCACGGGGCAGTTAGAACCCCCTTTTTGACACCACCGGGAAGTCAGAGGTTGCCTTTTGGGACATCACAGGGCAGTCAGAGCCGCCCTTGGTGAAATCACAGGGCAGTCAGAGACGCCCTTGGTGACAGCATGGGTCAGTCAGTGCCCTCCTTTGTGACATCACAGGGCAGTCAGACCCTGCCCTCTCTGACACCACAGGGCATTCAGAGCCAACCCTTTGTGACATCACAAGGCAGTCAGAGCCTGGCCTTGGTGACATAACGTGGCGTCAGAAACCTCTTTGTGACATCACAGGGCAGTCAGAGTACGCCCATTGTGACATCACGGGGCAGTCAGAGCCCGCTCTTTGTGACACCACGGGTCCCTCAGAGCCCCCATTTGTGACATCACAGAACAGTCAGAGCCCGCCCTTGGTGACATCACAAGGCAGCCAGAGCCTTTCCTTGTGACACCATTGGGAAGTCAGATCCCGCCCCCTTGTGACATCATGGGGCAGTCAGGAATCCCCTTGGTGACCTCACAGGGCAGCCAGAGCCCGCCCTTGGGTGACACAACGGGACAGTCAGAGCCCCGCTTTGTGACCATCAAAGGGCAGTCAGACCCCGACCCTTGTGACATCACAGGGCAGTCAGAAACCCCTTTGGTGACATCACAGGGCAGTCAGAGCCCCCTCTTTGTGACATCACGGGGCAGTCAGAGAACCCCCTTGATCACATCACAGGGCAGTCAGAGCCCCCCTTTCTGACATCACAGGGCATTCAGAAACCCCCTTTTTTACATCACAGGGGCAGTCAGAGCCCACCCTTGGTGACATCATGGGGCAATCAGAACCACCCTTTTTGATATCAACAAGGCAGTCAGAGCCGTCCGTTTTTGACATCACGGCGCAGTCTTTGCCCCCCATTAGTGACATCACGGGGCAGTCAGAGCCCGCCCTTTGTGACATCACAGGGCAGGCCAGGAGCCTTTCTTTGTGACACTATTGGGAAGTCAGATCCTGCCCACTTCTGACATCTACGGGGCAGTCAGGAATCCCCTTGGTGACATCACCAGGGCAGTCAGAGCCCGCCCTTTGTGACATCAAGGGGCAGTCAGGGTCCCCCCTTGGTGACATCCATGGGGCAGCCAGAGCGCCCCGTTTGTGACATCACGGCGCAGGCTGTGCCCCCCATTTCTGACATCACGGAGGCAGTTGGAGACCCCCTTTGTGACACCAGGGGGGCAGTCAGAGAAGCCCCTTGGTGACATCACAGGGCAGTCAGAACCAACCCTTTGTGACATCACGGGGCAGTCAGAGTCCCCCCTTTTTGACATCACAGGGCAGTCCAGCCTGCCCTTCGTGACATCACAGGGGCAGCCAGTAGCCTTTCTTTGTGACACCATTGGAAGTCAGATCCTGCCCCCTTGTGACATCAAGGGGCAGTCAAAGCCCCGGCTTTGTGACATCAAAGGGCAGTCAGAGCCCGCCCTTGGTGACATCACAGGGCAGTCAGGTCCGCCTTGGTGACATCAAAGGGCAGTCAACCCCGTTGGTCACATCACGGGGCAGTCAGAGTACGCCCATCGTGACACCACGGGTCACTCAGAGCCCCCATTTGTGACATCACAGGACAGTCAGAGACAAACTTTTTTAAATCACAGGGCAGTCAGAGATCCCCCCCTTTGTGACATGACGTGGCAGTTCAGAGCCCCCCATTGTGAAACCACGGGGCAGTCAGAAACCCTTGGTGACGCCACGGGCAGTCAGAGCGCCATTTTAACATCATGGGGCAGTCAGAACCCCCTTGGTGACATCACAGGGCAGTCAGAACCCCACCTTCGTTACATCACAGGCAGTCAGAGCCTGCCCCTGTGTGAAATCACGGGGCAGTCAGCAACCTCTCGGTGACATCAAAGGCAGTCAAGCCAGCCTTTGTGACATCACGGGGCAGTCAGATCCCGCCCTTTGTGACACCACGGGGCAGTTAGAACCCCCTTTTTGACACCACCGGGAAGTCAGAGGTTGCCTTTTGGGACATCACAGGACAGTCAGAGGCCGCCCTTGGTGAAATCACAGGGCAGTCAGAGACGCCCTTGGTGACAGCATGGGTCAGTCAGAGCCCTCCTTTGTGACATCACAGGGCAGTCAGACCCTGCCCTCTCTGACACCACAGGGCATTCAGAGCCAACCCTTTGTGACATCACAAGGCAGTCAGAGCCTGGCCTTGGTGACATAACGTGGCAGTCAGAAACCTCTTTGTGACATCACAGGGCAGTCAGAGTACGCCCATTGTGACATCACGTGGCAGTCAGAGCCCGCTCTTTGTGACACCACGGGTCACTCAGAGCCCCCATTTGTGACATCACAGAACAGTCAGAGCCCGCCCTTGGTGACATCACAAGGCAGCCAGAGCCTTTCCTTGTGACACCATTGGGAAGTCAGATCCCGCCCCCTTGTGACATCATGGGGCAGTCAGGAATCCCCTTGGTGACATCACAGGGCAGTCAGAGCCCGCCCTTGGTGACACAACGGGACAGTCAGAGCCCCGCTTTGTGACATCAAAGGGCAGTCAGACCCCGCCCTTGGTGACATCACAGGGCAATCAGAACCAACCCTTTGTGACATCACGGGGCAGTCAGAGCCCCCCTTTTTGACATCACAGGGCAGTCACAGCCCGCCCTTCGTGACATCACAGGGCAGCCAGAGCCTTTCTTTGTGACACCATTGGGAAGTCAGATCCTGCCCCCTTGTGACATCAAGGGGCAGTCAAAGCCCGGCTTTGTGACATCAAGGGCAGTCAGAGCCCGCCCTTGGTGACATCACAGGGCAGTCAGGTCCCGCCCTTGGTGACATCAAAGGGCAGTCAGAAACCCCGTTGGTCACATCACGGGGCAGTCAGAGTACGCCCATCGTGACACCACGGGTCACTCAGAGCCCCCATTTGTGACATCACAGGACAGTCAGAGACAAACTTTGTGAAATCACAGGGCAGTCAGAGATCCCCCCTTTGTGACATGACGTGGCAGTCAGAGCCCCCCATTGTGAAACCACGGGGCAGTCAGAAACCCCTTGGTGACGCCACGGGGCAGTCAGAGCGCCATTTTAACATCACGGGGCAGTCAGAACCCCCCTTGGTGACATCACAGGGCAGTCAGAACCCCACCTTCGTTACATCACAGGGCAGTCAGAGCCTGCCCCTTGTGAAATCACGGGGCAGTCAGCAACCCTCTCGGTGACATCAAAGGGCAGTCAAAGCCAGCCTTTGTGACATCACGGGGCAGTCAGATCCCGCCCTTTGTGACACCACGGGGCAGTTAGAACCCCCTTTTTGACACCACCGGGAAGTCAGAGGTTGCCTTTTGGGACATCACAGGGCAGTCAGAGCCCACCCTTGCTGAAATCACAGGGCAGTCAGAGACGCCCTTGGTGACAGCATGGGTCAGTCAGAGCCCTCCTTTGTGACATCACAGGGCAGTCAGACCCTGCCCTCTCTGACACCACAGGGCATTCAGAGCCAACCCTTTGTGACATCACAAGGCAGTCAGAGCCTGGCCTTGGTGACATAACGTGGCAGTCAGAAACCTCTTTGTGACATCACAGGGCAGTCAGAGTACGCCCATTGTGACATCACGGGGCAGTCAGAGCCCGCTCTTTGTGACACCACGGGTCACTCAGAGCCCCATTTGTGACATCACAGGACAGTCAGAGCCCGCCCTTGGTGACATCACAAGGCAGCCAGAGCCTTTCTTTGTGACACCATTGGGAAGTCAGATCCCGCCCCCTTGTGACATCATGGGGCAGTCAGGAATCCCCTTGGTGACATCACAGGGCAATCAGAGCCCGCCCTTGGTGACACAACGGGACAGTCAGAGCCCCGCTTTGTGACATCAAAGGGCAGTCAGACCCCGCCCTTGGTGACATCACAGGGCAGTCAGAAACCCCTTTGGTGACATCAGAAGGCAGTCAGAGCCCCCTCTTTGTGACACGACGGGGCAGTCAGAGAACCCCCTTGATCACATCACAGGGCAGTCAGAGCCCCCCTTTCTGACATCACAGGGCATTCAGAAACCCCCTTTTTTACATCACAGGGCAGTCAGAGCCCACCCTTGGTGACATCATGGGGCAATCAGAACCAACCCTTTTTGATATCACAAGGCAGTCAGAGCCGTCCGTTTTTGACATCACGGCGCAGTCTTTGCCCCCCATTAGTGACATCACAGGGCAGTCAGAGCCCGCCCTTCGTGACATCACAAGGCAGCCAGAGCCTTTCTTTGTGACACTATTGGGAAGTCAGATCCTGCCCACTTCTGACATCACGGGGCAGTCAGAAATCCCCTTGGTGACATCACAGGGCAGTCAGAGCCCGCCCTTTGTGACATCAAGGGGCAGTCAGGGTCCCCCCTTGGTGACATCATGGGGCAGTCAGAGCCCCCCGTTTGTGACATCACGGCGCAGGCTGTGCCCCCCATTTCTGACATCACGGGGCAGTTGGAGACCCCCTTTGTGACACCAGGGGGCAGTCAGAGAAGCCCCTTGGTGACATCACAGGGCAGTCAGAACCAACCCTTTGTGACATCACGGGGCAGTCAGAGCCCCCCTTTTTGACATCACAGGGCAGTCACAGCCTGCCCTTCGTGACATCA
>CANTUZ010000027.1:2683278-2767038 GCA_947846985.1 Fratercula arctica
GCCCCACAGATTTTCGGTTTCGGGTTTTCCTGGTGCCTTCAGCCTCAATACCACCCTTTCTCACTCGTCCCAGGGTCGGACTCCAAAGCTAAGATAGGTCTGGAGATTTCTGCTACGCTCAAGGAGGCAAGACGGCAAGCTGTGGGTTCTTTTAATCTCTCTGGGAACCACTTCGGTTGCCCCATACAACTTGGTGATCCGGGCTTTCCTGGCGCCTTCAGCCTCAGAACCACCCTTTCTCAGTCGCCCCAGGGATGGACTCAAAAGGTACCATAGGTCTGGAGATTGCTGCCACACCCAAGGAGCCACGAGGGCAGACTGTGGCTTCTGTTAAATCTCTCTGGGAACCGCTTAGGTTGCCACACAGACCTTGGGGCTCTGGGATTTGCTGGCATCTTCAGCCTCAGAACTGCCCTTTCTCACTCCTCCCAGGGATGGCCTCCAAAGTAAACATAGGTCTGGAGATTGCTGCCACACCCAAGGAGCCACGAGGGAAAACTGTGGCTTGCTCTAAAGCTCTCTGGGAACTGCTTAGATTGGCCCAGAGACCGTGGATTTCCACGCTTTCTTGGCGCCTTCAGCCTCAAAACCACCCTTTCTCACTCGCTCCATGGACGGCCTCCATAATTACCATAGGTCTGGAGATTGCTGCCATGCCCAAGGAGCCATGAGGGAAAGCTGTGGCTTCTTTGAAAGCTCTCTGGGAACCGCTTGCCTTGCCCCAGAGACCTTGGGTCTTCGGCCTTTCCTAGCGCCTTCAACCTCAGAACCACCCTTTCTCACTCGCCCCAGGGACGGTCTCCAAAGTAAACATAGGTCTGGAGATTGCTGCCACGCCCAAGGAGCCACGAGGGAAAACTGTGGCTTGCTCTAAAGCTCTCTGGGAACTGCTTAGATTGGCCCAGAGACCGTGGATTTCCACGCTTTCTTGGCGCCTTCAGCCTCAAAACCACCCTTTCTCACTCGCCCCATGGACGGCCTCCATAATTACCATAGGTCTGGAGATTGCTACCACGCCCAAGAAGCCACGAGGGAAAACTCTGGCTTCTGTTAAATCTCTCTGGGAACCGCTTAGTTTGAAACACAGACCTGGGGATCCGGTCTTTCCTGGCATCTTCAGCCTCAGAACTGCCCTTTCTCACTCGCCCCAGGGACGGACTCCAAAGTAAACATAGGTCTGGAGATTGCTGCCACGCCCAAGGAGCCACGAGGGAAAATTGTGGCTTCTGTCAAATCTCTCTGGGAACCGCTTAGGTTGCCACACAGACCTTGGGGCTCCGGGATTTGCTGGCATCTTCAGCCTCAGAACTGCCCTTTCTCACTCCTCCCAGGGATGGCCTCCAAAGTAAACATAGGTCTGGAGATTGCTGCCACGCCCAAGGAGCCACGAGGGAAAACTGTGGCTTGCTCTAAAGCTCTCTGGGAACTGCTTAGATTGGCCCAGAGACTGTGGATTTCCACGCTTTCTTGGTGCCTTTTGCCTCAAAACCACCCTTTCTCACTCGCCCCAGGGACGGCCTCCGAAACAGCAGTTGTCTAGACATTGCTGCAAAGCCCAAGAAGGCACGAGGGCATACTGTGGCTTCTGTTAAATCTCTCTGGGAACCGTTTGCATTGCCCCACAGATTTTCGGTTTCAGGTTTTCCTGGTGCCTTCAGCCTCAATACCACCCTTTCTCTGTCGCCCCAGGGATGGACTCAAAAGGTACCATAGGTGTGGAGATTTCTGCCACGCCCAAGGAGCCACGAGGGCAAACTGTGGCTTCTGTCAAATCTCTCTGGGAACCGCTTAGGTTGCCACACAGACCCTTGGGGCTCCGGGATTTGCTGGCATCTTCAGCCTCAGAACTGCCCTTTCTCACTCGTCCCAGGGACGGACTCCAAAGTAAACATAGGTCTGGAGATTGCTGCCACGCCCAAGGAGCCACGAGGGAAAACTGTGGCTTCTGTTAAATCTCTCTGGGAACCGCTTAGGTTGCCACACAGACCTGGGGATCCGGTCTTTCCTGGCGCCTTCAGCCTCAAAACCACCCTTTCTCACTCGCCCCAGGGACGGCCTCTAAAATTACCATACGTCTGGAGATTGCTGCCATGCCCAAGGAGCCATGAGGGAAAGCTGTGGCTTCTGTTAAATCTCTCTGGGAACCGCTTAGGTTGCCACACAGACCTTGGGGCTCCGGGATTTGCTGGCATCTTCAGCCTCAGAACTGCCCTTTCTCACTCGCTCCAGGGACGGCCTCCAAAGTAAACATAGGTCTGGAGATTGCTGCCACGCCCAAGGAGCCACGAGGACACAGTGTGGCTTCTGTTAAATCTCTCTGGGAAACACTTAGGTTGCCACACAGACCTTGGGGCTCCGGGATTTGCTGGCATCTTCAGCCTCAAAACCACCCTTTCTCATTCGCCCCAGGGATGGACTCAAAAGGTACCATAGGTCTAGATGTTGCTGCCACACCCAAGAAGTCACGAGGGAAAACTGTGGCTTCTGTTAAATCTCTCTGGGAACCGCTTAGGTTGCCACACAGACCTGGGGATCCGGCTTTCCTGGCGCCTTCAGCCTCAAAACCACCCTTTCTCACTCGCCCCAGGGACGGCCTCCATAATTACCATAGGTCTGGAGATTGCTGCCATGCCCAAGGAGCCATGAGGGAAAGCTGTGGCTTCTGTTAAATCTCTCTGGGAACCGCTTAGGTTGCCACACAGACCTTGGGGCTCCGGGATTTTCTGGCATCTTCAGCCTCAGAACTGCCCTTTCTCACTCGCTCCAGGGACGGCCTCCAAAATCACCATAGGCCTGGAGATTGCTGCCACGCCCAAGGAGCCACGAGGGCAAACTGTGGCTTCTGTTAAATCTCTCTGGGAACCGCTTAGGTTGCCACACAGACCTTGGGGCTCCGGGATTTGCTGGCATCTTCAGCCTCAGAACTGCCCTTTCTCACTCGCCCCAGGGATGGCCTCCAAAAATACCATAGGTCTGGAGATTGCTGCCACGCCCAAGGAGCCACGAGGGAAAACTCTGGCTTCTGTTAAATCTCTGTGGGAACCGCTTAGGTTGCCACACAGACCTTGGGGCCCCGGGATTTACTGGCATCTTCAGCCTCAGAACCACCCTTTCTCAATAGCCCCAGGGACGGCCTCCGAAACAGCAATTGTCTCGGCGTTGCTGCCAAGGCCAAGAAGGCACGAGGGCATACTGTGGCTTCTGTTAAATCTCTCTGGGAACCGTTTGCATTGCCCCACAGATTTTCGGTTTCGGGTTTTCCTGGCGCCTTCAGCCTCAATACCACCCTTTCTCACTCGCCCCAGGGACGGCCTCCATAATTACCATAGGTCTGGAGATTGCTGCCACGCCCAAGGAGCCACGAGGGCAAACTGTGGCTTGCTCTAAAGCTCTCTGGGAACTGCTTAGATTGCCCCAGACACCGTGGATTTCCACGCTTTCTTGGCGCCTTCAGCCTCAATACCACCCTTTCTCACTCGCCCCATGGACGGCCTCCATAATTACCATAGTTCTGGAGATTGCTGCCATGCCCAAGGAGCCATGAGGGAAAGCTGTGGCTTCTTTGAAAGCTCTCTGGGAACGGCTTAGTTTGAAACACAGACCTGGGGATCCGGTCTTTCCTGGCATCTTCAGCCTCAGAACTGCCCTTTCTCACTCGCCCCAGGGACGGCCTCCAAAGTAAACATAGGTCTGGAGATTGCTGCCACGCCCAAGGAGCCACGAGGGAAAACTGTGGCTTGCTCTAAAGCTCTCTGGCAACTGCTTAGATTGGCCCAGAGACCGTGGATTTCCACGCTTTCTTGGCGCCTTCAGCCTCAAAACCACCCTTTCTCACTCGCTCCATGGACGGCCTCCATAATTACCATAGGTCTGGAGATTGCTGCCACGCCCAAGGAGCCACGAGGGAAAACTGTGGCTTCTGTTAAATCTCTCTGGGAACCGCTTAGGTTGCCACACAGACCTGGGGATCCGGGCTTTCCTGGCGCCTTCAGCCTCAAAACCACCCTTTCTCACTCGCCCCAGGGACGGCCTCCATAATTACCATAGGTCTGGAGATTGCTGCCATGCCCAAGGAGCCATGAGGGAAAGCTGTGGCTTCTTTGAAACCTCTCTGGGAACCGCTTGCATCGCCCCAGAGACCTTGGGGTCTTCGGCCTTTCCTAGCGCCTTCAGCCTCAGAACCACCCTTTCTCACTCGCCCCAGGGACGGCCTCCAAAATTACCATAGGCCTGGAGATTGCTGCCACGCCCAAGGAGCCACGAGGGCAAACTGTGGCTTGCTCTAAAGCTCTCTGGGAACTGCTTAGATTGGCCCAGAGACCGTGGATTTCCACGCTATCTTGACGCCTTCAGCCTCAAAACCACCCTTTCTCACTCGCCCCATGGACGGCCTCCAAAATTACCATAGCTCTGGAGATTGCTACCACGCCCAAGAAGCCACGAGGGCAAACTGTGGCTTCTGTTAAATCTCTCGGGGAACCGCTTAGGTTGCCACACAGACCTTGGGGCTCCGGGATTTGCTGGCATCTTCAGCCTCAGAACTGCCCTTTCTCACTCGCCCCAGGGACGGCCTCCAAAGTAAACATAGGTCTGGAGATTGCTGCCACGCCCAAGGAGCCACGAGGGAAAACTGTGGTTTGCTCTAAATCTCTCTGGAAACAGCTTAGATTGGCCCAGAGACCGTGGATTTCCACGCTATCTTGGCGCCTTTTGCCTCAAAACCACCCTTTCTCACTCGCCCCATGGACGGACTCCATAATTACCATAGGTCTGGAGATTGCTGCCATGCCCAAGGAGCCATGAGGGAAAGCTGTGGCTTCTTTGAAAGCTCTCTGGGAACCGCTTGCATTGCCCCAGAGACCTTGGGTCTTCGGCCTTTCCTAGCGCCTTCAGCCTCAGAACTACCCTTTCTCACTCGCCCCAGGGACGGTCTCCATAATTACCATAGGTCTGGAGATTGCTGCCATGGCCAAGGAGCCACGAGGGCAAACTGTGGCTTCTGTTAAATCTCTCTGGGAACCGCTTAGGTTGCCACACAGACCTTGGGGCTCCGGGTTTTGCTGGCATCTTCAGCCTCAGAACTGCCCCTTCTCACTCCTCCCAGGGATGGCCTCCAAAGTAAACATAGGTCTGGAGATTGCTGCCACGCCCAAGGAGCCACGAGGGAAAATTGTGGCTTCTGTCAAATCTCTCTGGGAACCGCTTAGGTTGCCACACAGACCTGGGGATCCGGTCTTTCCTGGCGCCTTCAGCCTCAAAACCACCCTTTCTCACTCGCCCCAGGGACGGCCTCCATAATTACCATAGGTCTGGAGATTGCTGCCACACCCAAGGAGCCACGAGGGAAAACTGTGCAGTGCTCTAAAGCTCTCTGGGAATTGCTTAGATTGGCCCAGAGACCATGGATTTCCACGCTTTCCTGGTGCCTTCAGCCTCAAAACCACCCTTTCTCACTCGCCCCAGGGACGGCCTTCGAAACAGCAGTTGTCTAGACATTGCTGCCAAGCCCAAGAAGGCACGAGGGCATACTGTGGCTTCTGTTAAATCTCTCTGGGAACCGTTTGCATTGCCCCACAGATTTTCGGTTTCGGGTTTTCCTGGTGCCTTCAGCCTCAATACCACCCTTTCTCACTCGTCCCAGGGTCGGACTCCAAAGCTAAGATAGGTCTGGAGATTTCTGCTACGCTCAAGGAGGCAAGAGGGCAAGCTGTGGCTTCTGTTTAATCTCTCTGGGAACCACTTCGGTTGCCCCATAGAGCTTGGTGATCCGGGCTTTCCTGGCGCCTTCAGCCTCAGAACCACCCTTTCTCACTCGCCCCAGGGATGGACTCAAAAGGTACCATAGGTCTGGAGATTGCTGCCACACCCAAGGAGCCACGAGGGCAAACTGTGGCTTCTGTTAAATCTCTCTGGGAACCGCTTAGGTTGCCACACAGACCTTGGGGCTCTGGGATTTGCTGGCATCTTCAGCCTCAGAACTGCCCTTTCTCACTCCTCCCAGGGATGGCCTCCAAAGTAAACATAGGTCTGGAGATTGCTGCCCCACCCAAGGAGCCACGAGGGAAAACTGTGGCTTGCTCTAAAGCTCTCTGGGAACTGCTTAGATTGGCCCAGAGACCGTGGATTTCCACGCTTTCTTGGCGCCTTCAGCCTCAAAACCACCCTTTCTCACTCGCTCCATGGACGGCCTCCATAATTACCATAGGTCTGGAGATTGCTGCCATGCCCAAGGAGCCATGAGGGAAAGCTGTGGCTTCTTTGAAAGCTCTCTGGGAACCGCTTGCCTTGCCCCAGAGACCTTGGGTCTTCGGCCTTTCCTAGCGCCTTCAACCTCAGAACCACCCTTTCTCACTCGCCCCAGGGACGGTCTCCAAAGTAAACATAGGTCTGGAGATTGCTGCCACGCCCAAGGAGCCACGAGGGAAAACTGTGGCTTGCTCTGAAGCTCTCTGGGAACTGCTTAGATTGGCCCAGAGACCGTGGATTTCCACGCTTTCTTGGCGCCTTCAGCCTCAAAACCACCCTTTCTCACTCGCCCCATGGACGGCCTCCATAATTACCATAGGTCTGGAGATTGCTACCACGCCCAAGAAGCCACGAGGGAAAACTCTGGCTTCTGTTAAATCTCTCTGGGAACCGCTTAGTTTGAAACACAGACCTGGGGATCCGGTCTTTCCTGGCATCTTCAGCCTCAGAACTGCCCTTTCTCACTCGCCCCAGGGACGGACTCCAAAGTAAACATAGGTCTGGAGATTGCTGCCACGCCCAAGGAGCCACGAGGGAAAATTGTGGCTTCTGTCAAATCTCTCTGGGAACCGCTTAGGTTGCCACACAGACCTTGGGGCTCCGGGATTTGCTGGCATCTTCAGCCTCAGAACTGCCCTTTCTCACTCGCCCCAGGGACGGCCTCCAAAGTAAACATAGGTCTGGAGATTGCTGCCACGCCCAAGGAGCCACGAGGGAAAACTGTGGCTTGCTCTAAAGCTCTCTGGGAACTGCTTAGATTGGCCTAGAGACTGTGGATTTCCACGCTTTCTTGGTGCCTTTTGCCTCAAAACCACCCTTTCTCACTCGCCCCAGGGACGGCCTCCGAAACAGCAGTTGTCTAGACATTGCTGCAAAGCCCAAGAAGGCACGAGGGCATACTGTGGCTTCTGTTAAATCTCTCTGGGAACCGTTTGCATTGCCCCACAGATTTTCGGTTTCAGGTTTTCCTGGTGCCTTCAGCCTCAATACCACCCTTTCTCTGTCGCCCCAGGGATGGACTCAAAAGGTACCATAGGTCTGGAGATTTCTGCCACGCCCAAGGAGCCACGAGGGCAAACTGTGGCTTCTGTCAAATCTCTCTGGGAACCGCTTAGGTTGCCACACAGACCTTGGGGCTCCGGGATTTGCTGGCATCTTCAGCCTCAGAACTGCCCTTTCTCACTCGTCCCAGGGACGGACTCCAAAGTAAACATAGGTCTGGAGATTGCTGCCACGCCCAAGGAGCCACGAGGGAAAACTCTGGCTTCTGTTAAATCTCTCTGGGAACCGCTTATGTTGCCACACAGACCTGGGGATCCGGTCTTTCCTGGCGCCTTCAGCCTCAAAACCACCCTTTCTCTCTCGCCCCAGGGACGGCCTCTAAAATTAGCATACGTCTGGAGATTGCTGCCATGCCCAAGGAGCCATGAGGGAAAGCTGTGGCTTCTGTTAAATCTCTCTGGGAACCGCTTAGGTTGCCACACAGACCTTGGGGCTCCGGGATTTGCTGGCATCTTCAGCCTCAGAACTGCCCTTTCTCACTCGCCCCAGGGACGGCCTCCAAAGTAAACATAGGTCTGGAGATTGCTGCCACGCCCAAGGAGCCACGAGGACACAGTGTGGCTTCTGTTAAATCTCTCTGGGAAACACTTAGGTTGCCACACAGACCTTGGGGCTCCGGGATTTGCTGGAACCTTCAGCCTCAAAACCACCCTTTCTCATTCGACCCAGGGATGGACTCAAAAGGTACCATAGGTCTACAGGTTGCTGCCACACCCAAGAAGCCACGAGGGAAAACTGTGGCTTCTGTTAAATCTCTCTGGGAACCGCTTAGGTTGCCACACAGACCTGGGGATCCGGCTTTCCTGGCGCCTTCAGCCTCAAAACCACCCTTTCTCACTCGCCCCAGGGACGGCCTCCATAATTACCATAGGTCTGGAGATTGCTGCCATGCCCAAGGAGCCATGAGGGAAAGCTGTGGCTTCTGTTAAATCTCTCTGGGAACCGCTTAGGTTGCCACACAGACCTTGGGGCTCCGGGATTTTCTGGCATCTTCAGCCTCAGAACTGCCCTTTCTCACTCGCTCCAGGGACGGCCTCCAAAATCACCATAGGCCTGGAGATTGCTGCCACGCCCAAGGAGCCACGAGGGCAAACTGTGGCTTCTGTTAAATCTCTCTGGGAACCGCTTAGGTTGCCACACAGACCTTGGGGCTCCGGGATTTGCTGGCATCTTCAGCCTCAGAACTGCCCTTTCTCACTCGCCCCAGGGATGGCCTCCGAATTAAACATAGGTCTGGAGATTGCTGCCACGCCCAAGGAGCCACGAGGGAAAACTCTGGCTTCTGTTAAATCTCTGTGGGAACCGCTTAGGTTGCCACACAGACCTTGGGGCCCCGGGATTTACTGGCATCTTCAGCCTCAGAACCACCCTTTCTCAATAGCCCCAGGGACGGCCTCCGAAACAGCAGTTGTCTCGACATTGATGCCAAGACCAAGAAGGCACGAGGGCATACTGTGGCTTCTGTTAAATCTCTCTGGGAACCGTTTGCATTGCCCCACAGATTTTCGGTTTCGGGTTTTCCTGGCGCCTTCAGCCTCAATACCACCCTTTCTCACTCGCCCCATGGACGGCCTCCATAATTACCATAGGTCTGGAGATTGCTGCCACGCCCAAGGAGCCACGAGGGCAAACTGTGGCTTGCTCTAAAGCTCTCTGGGAACTGCTTAGATTGGCCCAGAGACCGTGGATTTCCACGCTTTCTTGGCGCCTTCAGCCTCAATACCACCCTTTCTCACTCGCCCCAGGGACGGCCTCCATAATTACCATAGGTCTGGAGATTGCTGCCATGCCCAAGGAGCCATGAGGGAAAGCTGTGGCTTCTTTGAAAGCTCTCTGGGAACGGCTTAGTTTGAAACACAGACCTGGGGATCCGGTCTTTCCTGGCATCTTCAGCCTCAGAACTGCCCTTTCTCACTCGCCCCAGGGACGGCCTCCAAAGTAAACATAGGTCTTGAGATTGCTGCCACGCCCAAGGAGCCACGAGGGAAAACTGTGGCTTGCTCTAAAGCTCTCTGGCAACTGCTTAGATTCGCCCAGAGACCGTGGATTTCCACGCTTTCTTGGCGCCTTCAGCCTCAAAACCACCCTTTCTCACTCGCTCCATGGACGGCCTCCATAATTACCATAGGTCTGGAGATTGCTGCCACGCCCAAGGAGCCACGAGGGAAAACTGTGGCTTCTGTTAAATCTCTCTGGAAACCGCTTAGGTTGCCACACAGACCTGGGGATCCGGGCTTTCCTGGCGCCTTCAGCCTCAAAACCACCCTTTCTCACTCGCCCCAGGGACGGCCTCCATAATTACCATAGGTCTGGAGATTGCTGCCATGCCCAAGGAGCCATGAGGGAAAGCTGTGGCTTCTTTGAAACCTCTCTGGGAACCGCTTGCATCGCCCCAGAGACCTTGGGTCTTCGGCCTTTCCTAGCGCCTTCAGCCTCAGAACCACCCTTTCTCACTCGCCCCAGGGACGGCCTCCAAAATTACCATAGGCCTGGAGATTGCTGCCACGCCCAAGGAGCCACGAGAGCAAACTGTGGCTTGCTCTAAAGCTCTCTGGGAACTGCTTAGATTGGCCCAGAGACCGTGGATTTCCACGCTATCTTGACGCCTTCAGCCTCAAAACCACCCTTTCTCACTCGCCCCATGGACGGCCTCCAAAATTACCATAGCTCTGGAGATTGCTACCACGCCCAAGAAGCCACGAGGGCAAACTGTGGCTTCTGTTAAATCTCTCTGGGAACCGCTTAGGTTGCCACACAGACCTTGGGGCTCCGGGATTTGCTGGCATCTTCAGCCTCAGAACTGCCCTTTCTCACTCGCCCCAGGGACGGCCTCCAAAGTAAACATAGGTCTGGAGATTGCTGCCACGCCCAAGGAGCCACGAGGGAAAACTGTGGCTTGCTCTAAATCTCTCTGGAAACAGCTTAGATTGGCCCAGAGACCGTGGATTTCCACGCTATCTTGGCGCCTTCAGCCTCAAAACCACCCTTTCTCACTCACCCCAGGGACGGCCTCCATAATTACCATAGGTCTGGAGATTGCTGCCACGCCCAAGGAGGCACGAGGGCAAACTGTGGCTTCAGTTAAATCTCTCTGGGAACCGCTTAGGTTGCCACACAGACCTTGGGGCTCCGGGATTTGCTGGTATCTTCAGCCTCAGAACTGCCCTTTCTCACTCGCCCCAGGAACGGCCTGCAAAGTAAACATAGGTCTGGAGATTGCTGCCACGCTCAAGGAGCCAGGAGGGAAAACTGTGGCTTGCTCTAAAGCTCTCTGGGAACTGCTTAGATTGGCCCAGAGACCGTGGATTTCCACGCTTTCTTGGCGCCTTCAGCCTCAAACCCACCCTTTCTCACTCGCCCCATGGACGGCCTCCATAATTACCATAGGTCTGGAGATTGCTACCACGCCCAAGAAGCCATGAGGGAAAGCTGTGGCTTCTTTGAAAGCTCTCTGGGAACCGCTTGCATTGCCCCAGAGACCTTGGGTCTTCGGCCTTTCCTAGCGCCTTCAGCCTCAGAACTACCCTTTCTCACTCGCCCCAGGGACGGTCTCCATAATTACCATAGGTCTGGAGATTGCTGCCATGGCCAAGGAGCCACGAGGGCAAACTGTGGCTTCTGTTAAATCTCTCTGGGAACCGCTTAGGTTGCCACACAGACCTTGGGGCTCCGGGTTTTGCTGGCATCTTCAGCCTCAGAACTGCCCCTTCTCACTCCTCCCAGGGATGGCCTCCAAAGTAAACATAGGTCTGGAGATTGCTGCCACGCCCAAGGAGCCACGAGGGAAAATTGTGGCTTCTGTCAAATCTCTCTGGGAACCGCTTAGGTTGCCACACAGACCTGGGGATCCGGTCTTTCCTGGCGCCTTCAGCCTCAAAACCACCCTTACTCACTTGCCCCAGGGACGGCCTCCATAATTACCATAGGTCTGGAGATTGCTGCCACACCCAAGGAGCCACGAGGGAAAACTGTGCAGTGCTCTAAAGCTCTCTGGGAATTGCTTAGATTGGCCCAGAGACCATGGATTTCCACGCTTTCCTGGTGCCTTCAGCCTCAAAACCACCCTTTCTCACTCGCCCCAGGGACGGCCTTCGAAACAGCAGTTGTCTAGACATTGCTGCCAAGCCCAAGAAGGCACGAGGGCATACTGTGGCTTCTGTTAAATCTCTCTGGGAACCGTTTGCATTGCCCCACAGATTTTCGGTTTCGGGTTTTCCTGGTGCCTTCAGCCTCAATACCACCCTTTCTCACTCGTCCCAGGGTCGGACTCCAAAGCTAAGATAGGTCTGGAGATTTCTGCTACGCTCAAGGAGGCAAGAGGGCAAGCTGTGGCTTCTGTTTAATCTCTCTGGGAACCACTTCGGTTGCCCCATAGAGCTTGGTGATCCGGGCTTTCCTGGCGCCTTCAGCCTCAGAACCACCCTTTCTCACTCGCCCCAGGGATGGACTCAAAAGGTACCATAGGTCTGGAGATTGCTGCCACACCCAAGGAGCCACGAGGGCAAACTGTGGCTTCTGTTAAATCTCTCTGGGAACCGCTTAGGTTGCCACACAGACCTTGGGGCTCTGGGATTTGCTGGCATCTTCAGCCTCAGAACTGCCCTTTCTCACTCCTCCCAGGGATGGCCTCCAAAGTAAACATAGGTCTGGAGATTGCTGCCCCACCCAAGGAGCCACGAGGGAAAACTGTGGCTTGCTCTAAAGCTCTCTGGGAACTGCTTAGATTGGCCCAGAGACCGTGGATTTCCACGCTTTCTTGGCGCCTTCAGCCTCAAAACCACCCTTTCTCACTCGCTCCATGGACGGCCTCCATAATTACCATAGGTCTGGAGATTGCTGCCATGCCCAAGGAGCCATGAGGGAAAGCTGTGGCTTCTTTGAAAGCTCTCTGGGAACCGCTTGCCTTGCCCCAGAGACCTTGGGTCTTCGGCCTTTCCTAGCGCCTTCAACCTCAGAACCACCCTTTCTCACTCGCCCCAGGGACGGTCTCCTAGTAAACATAGGTCTGGAGATTGCTGCCACGCCCAAGGAGCCACGAGGGAAAACTGTGGCTTGCTCTGAAGCTCTCTGGGAACTGCTTAGATTGGCCCAGAGACCGTGGATTTCCACGCTTTCTTGGCGCCTTCAGCCTCAAAACCACCCTTTCTCACTCGCCCCATGGACGGCCTCCATAATTACCATAGGTCTGGAGATTGCTACCACGCCCAAGAAGCCACGAGGGAAAACTCTGGCTTCTGTTAAATCTCTCTGGGAACCGCTTAGTTTGAAACACAGACCTGGGGATCCGGTCTTTCCTGGCATCTTCAGCCTCAGAACTGCCCTTTCTCACTCGCCCCAGGGACGGACTCCAAAGTAAACATAGGTCTGGAGATTGCTGCCACGCCCAAGGAGCCACGAGGGAAAACTTGTGGCTTCTGTCAAATCTCTCTGGGAACCGCTTAGGTTGCCACACAGACCTTGGGGCTCCGGGATTTGCTGGCATCTTCAGCCTCAGAACTGCCCTTTCTCACTCCTCCCAGGGATGGCCTCCAAAGTAAACATAGGTCTGGAGATTGCTGCCACGCCCAAGGAGCCACGAGGGAAAACTGTGGCTTGCTCTAAAGCTCTCTGGGAACTGCTTAGATTGGCCCAGAGACTGTGGATTTCCACGCTTTCTTGGTGCCTTTTGCCTCAAAACCACCCTTTCTCACTCGCCCCAGGGACGGCCTCCGAAACAGCAGTTGTCTAGACATTGCTGCCAAGCCCAAGAAGGCACGAGGGCATACTGTGGCTTCTGTTAAATCTCTCTGGGAACCGTTTGCATTGCCCCACAGATTTTCGGTTTCAGGTTTTCCTGGTGCCTTCAGCCTCAATACCACCCTTTCTCTGTCGCCCCAGGGATGGACTCAAAAGGTACCATAGGTGTGGAGATTTCTGCCACGCCCAAGGAGCCACGAGGGCAAACTGTGGCTTCTGTCAAATCTCTCTGGGAACCGCTTAGGTTGCCACACAGACCTTGGGGCTCCGGGATTTGCTGGCATCTTCAGCCTCAGAACTGCCCTTTCTCACTCGTCCCAGGGACGGACTCCAAAGTAAACATAGGTCTGGAGATTGCTGCCACGCCCAAGGAGCCACGAGGGAAAACTCTGGCTTCTGTTAAATCTCTCTGGGAACCGCTTATGTTGCCACACAGACCTGGGGATCCGGTCTTTCCTGGCGCCTTCAGCCTCAAAACCACCCTTTCTCTCTCGCCCCAGGGACGGCCTCTAAAATTAGCATACGTCTGGAGATTGCTGCCATGCCCAAGGAGCCATGAGGGAAAGCTGTGGCTTCTGTTAAATCTCTCTGGGAACCGCTTAGGTTGCCACACAGACCTTGGGGCTCCGGGATTTGCTGGCATCTTCAGCCTCAGAACTGCCCTTTCTCACTCGCCCCAGGGACGGCCTCCAAAGTAAACATAGGTCTGGAGATTGCTGCCACGCCCAAGGAGCCACGAGGACACAGTGTGGCTTCTGTTAAATCTCTCTGGGAAACACTTAGGTTGCCACACAGACCTTGGGGCTCCGGGATTTGCTGGCATCTTCAGCCTCAAAACCACCCTTTCTCATTCGCCCCAGGGATGGACTCAAAAGGTACCATAGGTCTACAGGTTGCTGCCACACCCAAGAAGCCACGAGGGAAAACTGTGGCTTCTGTTAAATCTCTCTGGGAACCGCTTAGGTTGCCACACAGACCTGGGGATCCGGCTTTCCTGGCGCCTTCAGCCTCAAAACCACCCTTTCTCACTCGCCCCAGGGACGGCCTCCATAATTACCATAGGTCTGGAGATTGCTGCCATGCCCAAGGAGCCATGAGGGAAAGCTGTGGCTTCTGTTAAATCTCTCTGGGAACCGCTTAGGTTGCCACACAGACCTTGGGGCTCCGGGATTTTCTGGCATCTTCAGCCTCAGAACTGCCCTTTCTCACTCGCTCCAGGGACGGCCTCCAAAATCACCATAGGCCTGGAGATTGCTGCCACGCCCAAGGAGCCACGAGGGCAAACTGTGGCTTCTGTTAAATCTCTCTGGGAACCGCTTAGGTTGCCACACAGACCTTGGGGCTCCGGGATTTGCTGGCATCTTCAGCCTCAGAACTGCCCTTTCTCACTCGCCCCAGGGATGGCCTCCGAATTAAACATAGGTCTGGAGATTGCTGCCACGCCCAAGGAGCCACGAGGGAAAACTCTGGCTTCTGTTAAATCTCTGTGGGAACCGCTTAGGTTGCCACACAGACCTTGGGGCCCCGGGATTTACTGGCATCTTCAGCCTCAGAACCACCCTTTCTCAATAGCCCCAGGGACGGCCTCCGAAACAGCAGTTGTCTCGACATTGATGCCAAGACCAAGAAGGCACGAGGGCATACTGTGGCTTCTGTTAAATCTCTCTGGGAACCGTTTGCATTACCCCACAGATTTTCGGTTTCGGGTTTTCCTGGCGCCTTCAGCCTCAATACCACCCTTTCTCACTCGCCCCATGGACGGCCTCCATAATTACCATAGGTCTGGAGATTGCTGCCACGCCCAAGGAGCCACGAGGGCAAACTGTGGCTTGCTCTAAAGCTCTCTGGCAACTGCTTAGATTGGCCCAGAGACCGTGGATTTCCACGCTTTCTTGGCGCCTTCAGCCTCAATACCACCCTTTCTCACTCGCCCCATGGACGGCCTCCATAATTACCATAGTTCTGGAGATTGCTGCCATGCCCAAGGAGCCATGAGGGAAAGCTGTGGCTTCTTTGAAAGCTCTCTGGGAACGGCTTAGTTTGAAACACAGACCTGGGGATCCGGTCTTTCCTGGCATCTTCAGCCTCAGAACTGCCCTTTCTCACTCGCCCCAGGGACGGCCTCCAAAGTAAACATAGGTCTTGAGATTGCTGCCACGCCCAAGGAGCCACGAGGGAAAACTGTGGCTTGCTCTAAAGCTCTCTGGCAACTGCTTAGATTCGCCCAGAGACCGTGGATTTCCACGCTTTCTTGGCGCCTTCAGCCTCAAAACCACCCTTTCTCACTCGCTCCATGGACGGCCTCCATAATTACCATAGGTCTGGAGATTGCTGCCACGCCCAAGGAGCCACGAGGGAAAACTGTGGCTTCTGTTAAATCTCTCTGGGAACCGCTTAGGTTGCCACACAGACCTGGGGATCCGGGCTTTCCTGGCGCCTTCAGCCTCAAAACCACCCTTTCTCACTCGCCCCAGGGACGGCCTCCATGATTACCATAGGTCTGGAGATTGCTGCCATGCCCAAGGAGCCATGAGGGAAAGCTGTGGCTTCTTTGAAACCTCTCTGGGAACCGCTTGCATCGCCCCAGAGACCTTGGGTCTTCGGCCTTTCCTAGCGCCTTCAGCCTCAGAACCACCCTTTCTCACTCACCCCAGGGACGGCCTCCAAAATTACCATAGGCCTGGAGATTGCTGCCACGCCCAAGGAGCCACGAGGGCAAACTGTGGCTTGCTCTAAAGCTCTCTGGGAACTGCTTAGATTGGCCCAGAGACCGTGGATTTCCACGCTATCTTGACGCCTTCAGCCTCAAAACCACCCTTTCTCACTCGCCCCATGGACGGCCTCCAAAATTACCATAGCTCTGGAGATTGCTACCACGCCCAAGAAGCCACGAGGGCAAACTGTGGCTTCTGTTAAATCTCTCGGGGAACCGCTTAGGTTGCCACACAGACCTTGGGGCTCCGGGATTTGCTGGCATCTTCAGCCTCAGAACTGCCCTTTCTCACTCGCCCCAGGGACGGCCTCCAAAGTAAACATAGGTCTGGAGATTGCTGCCACGCCCAAGGAGCCACGAGGGAAAACTGTGGCTTGCTCTAAATCTCTCTGGAAACAGCTTAGATTGGCCCAGAGACCGTGGATTTCCACGCTATCTTGGCGCCTTCAGCCTCAAAACCACCCTTTCTCACT
This sequence comes from Fratercula arctica, assembly GCA_947846985.1. Lineage (NCBI taxonomy): Eukaryota > Metazoa > Chordata > Aves > Charadriiformes > Alcidae > Fratercula > Fratercula arctica. The sequence goes on from CANTUZ010000027.1 coordinate 2,699,509, forward strand.
CACCCCAGGGACGGCCTCCATAATTACCATAGGTCTGGAGATTGCTGCCACGCCCAAGGAGGCACGAGGGCAAACTGTGGCTTCAGTTAAATCTCTCTGGGAACCGCTTAGGTTGCCACACAGACCTTGGGGCTCCGGGATTTGCTGGTATCTTCAGCCTCAGAACTGCCCTTTCTCACTCGCCCCAGGAACGGCCTGCAAAGTAAACATAGGTCTGGAGATTGCTGCCACGCTCAAGGAGCCAGGAGGGAAAACTGTGGCTTGCTCTAAAGCTCTCTGGGAACTGCTTAGATTGGCCCAGAGACCGTGGATTTCCACGCTTTCTTGGCGCCTTCAGCCTCAAACCCACCCTTTCTCACTCGCCCCATGGACGGCCTCCATAATTACCATAGGTCTGGAGATTGCTACCACGCCCAAGAAGCCACGAGGGAAAACTCTGGCTTCTGTTAAATCTCTCTGGGAACGGCTTAGTTTGAAACACAGACCTGGGGATCCGGTCTTTCCTGGCATCTTCAGCCTCAGAACTGCCCTTTCTCACTCGCCCCAGGGACGGCCTCCAAAGTAAACATAGGTCTGGAGATTGCTGCCACGCCCAAGGAGCTACGAGGGAAAACTGTGGCTTGCTCTAAAGCTCTCTGGGAACTGCTTAGATTGGCCCAGAGGCAGTGGATTTCCACGCTTTCTTGGCGCCTTCAGCCTCAAACCCACCCTTTCTCACTCGCCCCATGGACGGCCTCCATAATTACCATAGGTCTGAAGATTGCTTCCATGCCCAAGGAGCCATGAGGGAAAGCTGTGGCTTCTTTGAAAGCTCTCTGGGAACCGCTTGCCTTGCCCCAGAGACCTTGGGTCTTCGGCCTTTCCTAGCGCCTTCAGCCTCAGAACCACCCTTTCTCACTCGCCCCAGGGACGGCCTCCAAAGTAAACATAGGTCTGGAGATTGCTGCCACGCCCAAGGAGCCACGAGGGAAAACTGTGCCTTGCTCTAAAGCTCTCTGGGAATTGCTTAGATTGGCCCAGAGACCGTGGATTTCCACGCTTACTTGGTGCCTTTTTCCTCAAAACCACCCTTTCTCACTCGCCCCATGGACGGCCTCCGAAACACCAGTTGTCTCGACATTGCTGCCAAGCCCAAGAAGGCACGAGGGCATACTGTGGCTTCTGTTAAATCTCTCTGGGAACCGTTTGCATTGCCCCACAGATTTTCGGTTTCGGGTTTTCCCGGTGCCTTTTGCCTCAAAACCACCCTTTCTCACTCGCCCCATGGACGGCCTCCATAATTACCATAGGTCTGGAGATTGCTGCCATGCCCAAGGAGCCATGAGGGAAAGCTGTGGCTTCTTTGAAAGCTCTCTGGGAACCGCTTGCATTGCCCCAGAGACCTTGGGTCTTCGGCCTTTCCTAGCGCCTTCAGCCTCAGAACTACCCTTTCTCACTCGCCCCAGGGACGGTCTCCATAATTACCATAGGTCTGGAGATTGCTGCCATGGCCAAGGAGCCACGAGGGCAAACTGTGCCTTCTGTTAAATCTCTCTGGGAACCGCTTAGGTTCCCACACAGACCTTGGGGCTCCGGGTTTTGCTGGCATCTTCAGCCTCAGAACTGCCCCTTCTCACTCCTCCCAGGGATGGCCTCCAAAGTAAACATAGGTCTGGAGATTGCTGCCACGCCCAAGGAGCCACGAGGGAAAATTGTGGCTTCTGTCAAATCTCTCTGGGAACCGCTTAGGTTGCCACACAGACCTGGGGATCCGGTCTTTCCTGGCGCCTTCAGCCTCAAAACCACCCTTACTCACTTGCCCCAGGGACGGCCTCCATAATTACCATAGGTCTGGAGATTGCTGCCACACCCAAGGAGCCACGAGGGAAAACTGTGCAGTGCTCTAAAGCTCTCTGGGAATTGCTTAGATTGGCCCAGAGACCATGGATTTCCACGCTTTCTTGGTGCCTTCAGCCTCAAAACCACCCTTTCTCACTCGCCCCAGGGACGGCCTCCGAAACAGCAGTTGTCTAGACATTGCTGCCAAGCCCAAGAAGGCACGAGGGCATACTGTGGCTTCTGTTAAATCTCTCTGGGAACCGTTTGCATTGCCCCACAGATTTTCGGTTTCGGGTTTTCCTGGTGCCTTCAGCCTCAATACCACCCTTTCTCACTCGTCCCAGGGTCGGACTCCAAAGCTAAGATAGGTCTGGAGATTTCTGCTACGCTCAAGGAGGCAAGAGGGCAAGCTGTGGCTTCTGTTTAATCTCTCTGGGAAACACGTCGGTTGCCCCATAGAGCTTGGGGATCCGGGCTTTCCTGGCGCCTTCAGCCTCAGAACCACCCTTTCTCACTCGTCCCAGGGTCGGACTCCAAAGCTAAGATAGGTCTGGAGATTGCTGCCACACCCAAGGAGCCACGAGGGCAAACTGTGGCTTCTGTTAAATCTCTCTGGGAACCGCTTAGGTTGCCACACAGACCTTGGGGCTCTGGGATTTGCTGGCATCTTCAGCCTCAGAACTGCCCTTTCTCACTCCTCCCAGGGATGGCCTCCAAAGTAAACATAGGTCTGGAGATTGCTGCCCCACCCAAGGAGCCACGAGGGAAAACTGTGGCTTGCTCTAAAGCTCTCTGGGAACTGCTTAGATTGGCCCAGAGACCGTGGATTTCCACGCTTTCTTGGTGCCTTTTGCCTCAAAACCACCCTTTCTCACTCGCCCCAGGGACGGCCTCCATAATTACCATAGGTCTGGAGATTGCTGCCATGCCCAAGGAGCCATGAGGGAAAGCTGTGGCTTCTTTGAAAGCTCTCTGGGAACCGCTTGCCTTGCCCCAGAGACCTTGGGTCTTCGGCCTTTCCTAGCGCCTTCAACCTCAGAACCACCCTTTCTCACTCGCCCCAGGGACGGCCTCCAAAGTAAACATAGGTCTGGAGATTGCTGCCCCGCCCAAGGAGCCACGAGGGAAAACTGTGGCTTGCTCTGAAGCTCTCTGGGAACTGCTTAGATTGGCCCAGAGACCGTGGATTTCCACGCTTTCTTGGCGCCTTCAGCCTCAAAACCACCCTTTCTCACTCGCCCCATGGACGGCCTCCATAATTACCATAGGTCTGGAGATTGCTACCATGCCCAAGAAGCCACGAGGGAAAACTCTGGCTTCTGTTAAATCTCTCTGGGAATCGCTTAGTTTGAAACACAGACCTGGGGATCCGGTCTTTCCTGGCATCTTCAGCCTCAGAACTGCCCTTTCTCACTCGCCCCAGGGACGGACTCCAAAGTAAACATAGGTCTGGAGATTGCTGCCACGCCCAAGGAGCCACGAGGGAAAACTGTGGCTTCTGTCAAATCTCTCTGGGAACCGCTTAGGTTGCCACACAGACCTTGGGGCTTCGGGATTTGCTGGCATCTTCAGCCTCAGAACTGCCCTTTCTCACTCCTCCCAGGGATGGCCTCCAAAGTAAACATAGGTCTGGAGATTGCTGCCCCGCCCAAGGAGCCACGAGGGAAAACTGTGGCTTGCTCTAAAGCTCTCTGGGAACTGCTTAGATTGGCCCAGAGACCGTGGATTTCCACGCTTTCTTGGTGCCTTTTGCCTCAAAACCACCCTTTCTCACTCGCCCCAGGGACGGCCTCCGAAACAGCAGTTGTCTAGACATTGCTGCCAAGCCCAAGAAGGCACGAGGGCATACTGTGGCTTCTGTTAAATCTCTCTGGGAACCGTTTGCATTGCCCCACAGATTTTCGGTTTCAGGTTTTCCTGGTGCCTTCAGCCTCAATACCACCCTTTCTCTGTCGCCCCAGGGATGGACTCAAAAGGTACCATAGGTGTGGAGATTTCTGCCACGCCCAAGGAGCCACGAGGGCAAACTGTGGCTTCTGTTAAATCTCTCTGGGAACCGCTTAGGTTGCCACACAGACCTTGGGGCTCCGGGATTTGCTGGCATCTTCAGCCTCAGAACTGCCCTTTCTCACTCACCCCAGGGACGGCCTCCAAAGTAAACATAGGTCTGGAGATTGCTGCCACGAGGGAAAACTGTGGCTTCTCTTTAATGTCTCTGGGAACCGCTTAGCTTGCCACACAGACCTGGGGATCCGGTCTTTCCTGGCGCCTTCAGCCTCAAAACCACCCTTTCTCACTCGCCCCAGGGACGGCCTCCATAATTACCATAGGTCTGGAGATTGCTGCCATGCCCAAGGAGCCATGAGGGAAAGCTGTGGCTTCTTTGAAAGCTCTCTGGGAACCGCTTGCATTGCCCCAGAGACCTTGGGTCTTCGGCCTTTCCTAGCGCCTTCAGCCTCAGAACCACCCTTTCTCACTCGCCCCAGGGACGGCCTCCAAAGTAAACATAGGTCTGGAGATTGCTGCCACGCCCAAGGAGCCACGAGGGAAAACTGTGCCTTGCTCTAAAGCTCTCTGGGAATTGCTTAGATTGGCCCAGAGACCGTGGATTTCCACGCTTACTTGGTGCCTTTTTCCTCAAAACCACCCTTTCTCACTCGCCCCATGGACGGCCTCCGAAACACCAGTTGTCTCGACATTGCTGCCAAGCCCAAGAAGGCACGAGGGCATACTGTGGCTTCTGTTAAATCTCTCTGGGAACCGTTTGCATTGCCCCACAGATTTTCGGTTTCGGGTTTTCCCGTTGCCTTTTGCCTCAAAACCACCCTTTCTCACTCGCCCCATGGACGGCCTCCATAATTACCATAGGTCTGGAGATTGCTGCCATGCCCAAGGAGCCATGAGGGAAAGCTGTGGCTTCTTTGAAAGCTCTCTGGGAACCGCTTGCCTTGCCCCAGAGACCTTGGGTCTTCGGCCTTTCCTAGCGCCTTCAGCCTCAGAACTACCCTTTCTCACTCGCCCCAGGGACGGTCTCCATAATTACCATAGGTCTGGAGATTGCTGCCATGGCCAAGGAGCCACGAGGGCAAACTGTGGCTTCTGTTAAATCTCTCTGGGAACCGCTTAGGTTGCCACACAGACCTTGGGGCTCCGGGTTTTGCTGGCATCTTCAGCCTCAGAACTGCCCCTTCTCACTCCTCCCAGGGATGGCCTCCAAAGTAAACATAGGTCTGGAGATTGCTGCCACGCCCAAGGAGCCACGAGGGAAAATTGTGGCTTCTGTCAAATCTCTCTGGGAACCGCTTAGGTTGCCACACAGACCTGGGGATCCGGTCTTTCCTGGCGCCTTCAGCCTCAAAACCACCCTTTCTCACTCGCCCCAGGGACGGCCTCCATAATTACCATAGGTCTGGAGATTGCTGCCACACCCAAGGAGCCACGAGGGAAAACTGTGCAGTGCTCTAAAGCTCTCTGGGAATTGCTTAGATTGGCCCAGAGACCATGGATTTCCACGCTTTCCTGGTGCCTTCAGCCTCAAAACCACCCTTTCTCACTCGCCCCAGGGACGGCCTCCGAAACAGCAGTTGTCTAGACATTGCTGCCAAGCCCAAGAAGGCACGAGGGCATACTGTGGCTTCTGTTAAATCTCTCTGGGAACCGTTTGCATTGCCCCACAGATTTTCGGTTTCGGGTTTTCCTGGTGCCTTCAGCCTCAATACCACCCTTTCTCACTCGTCCCAGGGTCGGACTCCAAAGCTAAGATAGGTCTGGAGATTTCTGCTACGCTCAAGGAGGCAAGAGGGCAAGCTGTGGCTTCTGTTTAATCTCTCTGGGAAACACGTCGGTTGCCCCATAGAGCTTGGTGATCCGGGCTTTCCTGGCGCCTTCAGCCTCAGAACCACCCTTTCTCACTCGCCCCAGGGATGGACTCAAAAGGTACCATAGGTCTGGAGATTGCTGCCACACCCAAGGAGCCACGAGGGCAAACTGTGGCTTCTGTTAAATCTCTCTGGGAACCGCTTAGGTTGCCACACAGACCTTGGGGCTCTGGGATTTGCTGGCATCTTCAGCCTCAGAACTGCCCTTTCTCACTCCTCCCAGGGATGGCCTCCAAAGTAAACATAGGTCTGGAGATTGCTGCCCCACCCAAGGAGCCACGAGGGAAAACTGTGGCTTGCTCTAAAGCTCTCTGGGAACTGCTTAGATTGGCCCAGAGACCGTGGATTTCCACGCTTTCTTGGCGCCTTCAGCCTCAAAACCACCCTTTCTCACTCGCCCCATGGACGGCCTCCATAATTACCATAGGTCTGGAGATTGCTACCACACCCAAGAAGCCACGAGGGAAAACTCTGGCTTCTGTTAAATCTCTCTGGGAATCGCTTAGTTTGAAACACAGACCTGGGGATCCGGTCTTTCCTGGCATCTTCAGCCTCAGAACTGCCCTTTCTCACTCGCCCCAGGGACGGACTCCAAAGTAAACATAGGTCTGGAGATTGCTGCCACGCCCAAGGAGCCACGAGGGAAAACTGTGGCTTCTGTCAAATCTCTCTGGGAACCGCTTAGGTTCCCACACAGACCTTGGGGCTCCGGGATTTGCTGGCATCTTCAGCCTCAGAACTGCCCTTTCTCAGTCCTCCCAGGGATGGCCTCCAAAGTAAACATAGGTCTGGAGATTGCTGCCCCGCCCAAGGAGCCACGAGGGAAAACTGTGGCTTGCTCTAAAGCTCTCTGGGAACTGCTTAGATTGGCCCAGAGACCGTGGATTTCCACGCTTTCTTGGTGCCTTTTGCCTCAAAACCACCCTTTCTCACTCGCCCCAGGGACGGCCTCCGAAACAGCAGTTGTCTAGACATTGCTGCCAAGCCCAAGAAGGCACGAGGGCATACTGTGGCTTCTGTTAAATCTCTCTGGGAACCGTTTGCATTGCCCCACAGATTTTCGGTTTCAGGTTTTCCTGGTGCCTTCAGCCTCAATACCACCCTTTCTCTGTCGCCCCAGGGATGGACTCAAAAGGTACCATAGGTGTGGAGATTTCTGCCACGCCCAAGGAGCCACGAGGGCAAACTGTGGCTTCTGTCAAATCTCTCTGGGAACCGCTTAGGTTGCCACACAGACCTTGGGGCTCCGGGATTTGCTGGCATCTTCAGCCTCAGAACTGCCCTTTCTCACTCGTCCCAGGGACGGCCTCCAAAGTAAACATAGGTCTGGAGATTGCTGCCACGCCCAAGGAGCCACGAGGGAAAACTGTGGCTTCTATTAAATCTCTCTGGGAACCGCTTATGTTGCCACACAGACCTGGGGATCCGGTCTTTCCTGGCGCCTTCAGCCTCAAAACCACCCTTTCTCACTCGCCCCATGGACGGCCTCCATAATTACCATAGGTCTGGAGATTGCTGCCATGCCCAAGGAGCCATGAGGGAAAGCTGTGGCTTCTTTGAAATCTCTCTGGGAACCGCTTGCCTTGCCCCAGAGACCTTGGGTCTTCGGCCTTTCCTAGCGCCTTCAGCCTCAGAACCACCCTTTCTCACTCGCCCCAGGGACGGCCTCCAAAGTAAACATAGGTCTGGAGATTGCTGCCACGCCCAAGGAGCCACGAGGGAAAACTGTGCCTTGCTCTAAAGCTCTCTGGGAATTGCTTAGATTGGTCCAGAGACCGTGGATTTCCACGCTTACTTGGTGCCTTTTTCCTCAAAACCACCCTTTCTCACTCGCCCCATGGACGGCCTCCGAAACACCAGTTGTCTCGACATTGCTGCCAAGCCCAAGAAGGCACGAGGGCATACTGTGGCTTCTGTTAAATCTCTCTGGGAACCGTTTGCATTGCCCCACAGATTTTCGGTTTCGGGTTTTCCCGTTGCCTTTTGCCTCAAAACCACCCTTTCTCACTCGCCCCATGGACGGCCTCCATAATTACCATAGGTCTGGAGATTGCTGCCATGCCCAAGGAGCCATGAGGGAAAGCTGTGGCTTCTTTGAAAGCTCTCTGGGAACCGCTTGCCTTGCCCCAGAGACCTTGGGTCTTCGGCCTTTCCTAGCGCCTTCAGCCTCAGAACTACCCTTTCTCACTCGCCCCAGGGACGGTCTCCATAATTACCATAGGTCTGGAGATTGCTGCCATGGCCAAGGAGCCACGAGGGCAAACTGTGGCTTCTGTTAAATCTCTCTGGGAACCGCTTAGGTTGCCACACAGACCTTGGGGCTCCGGGTTTTGCTGGCATCTTCAGCCTCAGAACTGCCCCTTCTCACTCCTCCCAGGGATGGCCTCCAAAGTAAACATAGGTCTGGAGATTGCTGCCACGCCCAAGGAGCCACGAGGGAAAACTGTGGCTTCTGTCAAATCTCTCTGGGAACCGCTTAGGTTGCCACACAGACCTGGGGATCCGGTCTTTCCTGGCGCCTTCAGCCTCAAAACCACCCTTACTCACTTGCCCCAGGGACGGCCTCCATAATTACCATAGGTCTGGAGATTGCTGCCACACCCAAGGAGCCACGAGGGAAAACTGTGCAGTGCTCTAAAGCTCTCTGGGAATTGCTTAGATTGGCCCAGAGACCATGGATTTCCACGCTTTCTTGGTGCCTTCAGCCTCAAAACCACCCTTTCTCACTCGCCCCAGGGACGGCCTCCGAAACAGCAGTTGTCTAGACATTGCTGCCAAGCCCAAGAAGGCACGAGGGCATACTGTGGCTTCTGTTAAATCTCTCTGGGAACCGTTTGCATTGCCCCACAGATTTTCGGTTTCGGGTTTTCCTGGTGCCTTCAGCCTCAATACCACCCTTTCTCACTCGTCCCAGGGTCGGACTCCAAAGCTAAGATAGGTCTGGAGATTTCTGCTACGCTCAAGGAGGCAAGAGGGCAAGCTGTGGCTTCTGTTTAATCTCTCTGGGAAACACGTCGGTTGCCCCATAGAGCTTGGTGATCCGGGCTTTCCTGGCGCCTTCAGCCTCAAAACCACCCTTTCTCACTCGCCCCAGGGATGGACTCAAAAGGTACCATAGGTCTGGAGATTGCTGCCACACCCAAGGAGCCACGAGGGCAAACTGTGGCTTCTGTTAAATCTCTCTGGGAACTGCTTAGGTTGCCACACAGACCTTGGGGCTCTGGGATTTGCTGGCATCTTCAGCCTCAGAACTGCCCTTTCTCACTCCTCCCAGGGATGGCCTCCAAAGTAAACATAGGTCTGGAGATTGCTGCCCCACCCAAGGAGCCACGAGGGAAAACTGTGGCTTGCTCTAAAGCTCTCTGGGAACTGCTTAGATTGGCCCAGAGACCGTGGATTTCCACGCTTTCTTGGCGCCTTCAGCCTCAAAACCACCCTTTCTCACTCGCCCCATGGACGGCCTCCATAATTACCATAGGTCTGGAGATTGCTGCCATGCCCAAGGAGCCATGAGGGAAAGCTGTGGCTTCTTTGAAAGCTCTCTGGGAACCGCTTGCCTTGCCCCAGAGACCTTGGGTCTTCGGCCTTTCCTAGCGCCTTCAACCTCAGAACCACCCTTTCTCACTCGTCCCAGGGTCGGACTCCAAAGTAAACATAGGTCTGGAGATTGCTGCCACGCCCAAGAAGCCACGAGGGAAAACTCTGGCTTCTGTTAAATCTCTCTGGGAACCGCTTAGTTTGAAACACAGACCTGGGGATCCGGTCTTTCCTGGCATCTTCAGCCTCAGAACTGCCCTTTCTCACTCGCCCCAGGGACGGACTCCAAAGTAAACATAGGTCTGGAGATTGCTGCCACGCCCAAGGAGCCACGAGGGAAAACTGTGGCTTCTGTCAAATCTCTCTGGGAACCGCTTAGGTTCCCACACAGACCTTGGGGCTCCGGGATTTGCTGGCATCTTCAGCCTCAGAACTGCCCTTTCTCAGTCCTCCCAGGGATGGCCTCCAAAGTAAACATAGGTCTGGAGATTGCTGCCCCGCCCAAGGAGCCACGAGGGAAAACTGTGGCTTGCTCTAAAGCTCTCTGGGAACTGCTTAGATTGGCCCAGAGACCGTGGATTTCCACGCTTTCTTGGTGCCTTTTGCCTCAAAACCACCCTTTCTCACTCGCCCCAGGGACGGCCTCCGAAACAGCAGTTGTCTAGACATTGCTGCCAAGCCCAAGAAGGCACGAGGGCATACTGTGGCTTCTGTTAAATCTCTCTGGGAACCGTTTGCATTGCCCCACAGATTTTCGGTTTCAGGTTTTCCTGGTGCCTTCAGCCTCAATACCACCCTTTCTCTGTCGCCCCAGGGATGGACTCAAAAGGTACCATAGGTGTGGAGATTTCTGCCACGCCCAAGGAGCCACGAGGGCAAACTGTGGCTTCTGTTAAATCTCTCTGGGAACCGCTTAGGTTGCCACACAGACCTTGGGGCTCCGGGATTTGCTGGCATCTTCAGCCTCAGAACTGCCCTTTCTCACTCCTCCCAGGGACGGCCTCCAAAGTAAACATAGGTCTGGAGATTGCTGCCACGCCCAAGGAGCCACGAGGGAAAACTGTGGCTTCTATTAAATCTCTCTGGGAACCGCTTATGTTGCCACACAGACCTGGGGATCCGGGCTTTCCTGGCACCTTCAGCCTCAGAACCACCCTTTCTCACTCGCCCCATGGACGGCCTCCATAATTACCATAGGTCTGGAGATTGCTGCCATGCCCAAGGAGCCATGAGGGAAAGCTGTGGCTTCTTTGAAAGCTCTCTGGGAACCGCTTGCCTTGCCCCAGAGACCTTGGGTCTTCGGCCTTTCCTAGCGCCTTCAGCCTCAGAACCACCCTTTCTCACTCGCCCCAGGGACGGCCTCCAAAGTAAACATAGGTCTGGAGATTGCTGCCACGCCCAAGGAGCCACGAGGGAAAACTGTGCCTTGCTCTAAAGCTCTCTGGGAATTGCTTAGATTGGCCCAGAGACCGTGGATTTCCACGCTTACTTGGTGCCTTTTTCCTCAAAACCACCCTTTCTCACTCGCCCCATGGACGGCCTCCGAAACACCAGTTGTCTCGACATTGCTGCCAAGCCCAAGAAGGCACGAGGGCATACTGTGGCTTCTGTTAAATCTCTCTGGGAACCGTTTGCATTGCCCCATAGATTTTCGGTTTCGGGTTTTCCCGTTGCCTTTTGCCTCAAAACCACCCTTTCTCACTCGCCCCATGGACGGCCTCCATAATTACCATAGGTCTGGAGATTGCTGCCATGCCCAAGGAGCCATGAGGGAAAGCTGTGGCTTCTTTGAAAGCTCTCTGGGAACCGCTTGCATTGCCCCAGAGACCTTGGGTCTTCGGCCTTTCCTAGCGCCTTCAGCCTCAGAACTACCCTTTCTCACTCGCCCCAGGGACGGCCTCCATAATTACCATAGGTCTGGAGATTGCTGCCATGGCCAAGGAGCCACGAGGGCAAACTGTGGCTTCTGTTAAATCTCTCTGGGAACCGCTTAGGTTCCCACACAGACCTTGGGGCTCCGGGTTTTGCTGGCATCTTCAGCCTCAGAACTGCCCCTTCTCACTCCTCCCAGGGATGGCCTCCAAAGTAAACATAGGTCTGGAGATTGCTGCCACGCCCAAGGAGCCACGAGGGAAAATTGTGGCTTCTGTCAAATCTCTCTGGGAACCGCTTAGGTTGCCACACAGACCTGGGGATCCGGTCTTTCCTGGCGCCTTCAGCCTCAAAACCACCCTTACTCACTTGCCCCAGGGACGGCCTCCATAATTACCATAGGTCTGGAGATTGCTGCCACACCCAAGGAGCCACGAGGGAAAACTGTGCAGTGCTCTAAAGCTCTCTGGGAATTGCTTAGATTGGCCCAGAGACCATGGATTTCCACGCTTTCTTGGTGCCTTCAGCCTCAAAACCACCCTTTCTCACTCGCCCCAGGGACGGCCTCCGAAACAGCAGTTGTCTAGACATTGCTGCCAAGCCCAAGAAGGCACGAGGGCATACTGTGGCTTCTGTTAAATCTCTCTGGGAACCGTTTGCATTGCCCCACAGATTTTCGGTTTCGGGTTTTCCTGGTGCCTTCAGCCTCAATACCACCCTTTCTCACTCGTCCCAGGGTCGGACTCCAAAGCTAAGATAGGTCTGGAGATTTCTGCTACGCTCAAGGAGGCAAGAGGGCAAGCTGTGGCTTCTGTTTAATCTCTCTGGGAAACACGTCGGTTGCCCCATAGAGCTTGGTGATCCGGGCTTTCCTGGCGCCTTCAGCCTCAGAACCACCCTTTCTCACTCGCCCCAGGGATGGACTCAAAAGGTACCATAGGTCTGGAGATTGCTGCCACACCCAAGGAGCCACGAGGGCAAACTGTGGCTTCTGTTAAATCTCTCTGGGAACCGCTTAGGTTGCCACACAGACCTTGGGGCTCCGGGATTTGCTGGCATCTTCAGCCTCAGAACTGCCCTTTCTCACTCCTCCCAGGGACGGACTCCAAAGTAAACATAGGTCTGGAGATTGCTGCCACGCCCAAGGAGCCACGAGGGAAAACTGTGGCTTCTATTAAATCTCTCTGGGAACCGCTTATGTTGCCACACAGACCTGGGGATCCGGTCTTTCCTGGCGCCTTCAGCCTCAAAACCACCCTTTCTCACTCGCCCCATGGACGGCCTCCATAATTACCATAGGTCTGGAGATTGCTGCCATGCCCAAGGAGCCATGAGGGAAAGCTGTGGCTTCTTTGAAAGCTCTCTGGGAACCGCTTGCCTTGCCCCAGAGACCTTGGGTCTTCGGCCTTTCCTAGCGCCTTCAACCTCAGAACCACCCTTTCTCACTCGTCCCAGGGTCGGACTCCAAAGTAAACATAGGTCTGGAGATTGCTACCACGCCCAAGAAGCCACGAGGGAAAACTCTGGCTTCTGTTAAATCTCTCTGGGAACCGCTTAGTTTGAAACACAGACCTGGGGATCCGGTCTTTCCTGGCATCTTCAGCCTCAGAACTGCCCTTTCTCACTCGCCCCAGGGACGGACTCCAAAGTAAACATAGGTCTGGAGATTGCTGCCACGCCCAAGGAGCCACGAGGGAAAACTGTGGCTTCTGTCAAATCTCTCTGGGAACCGCTTAGGTTCCCACACAGACCTTGGGGCTCCGGGATTTGCTGGCATCTTCAGCCTCAGAACTGCCCTTTCTCACTCCTCCCAGGGACGGACTCCAAAGTAAACATAGGTCTGGAGATTGCTGCCACGCCCAAGGAGCCACGAGGGAAAACTGTGGCTTGCTCTAAAGCTCTCTGGGAACTGCTTAGATTGGCCCAGAGACCGTGGATTTCCACGCTTTCTTGGTGCCTTCAGCCTCAAAACCACCCTTTCTCACTCGCCCCAGGGACGGCCTCCGAAACAGCAGTTGTCTAGACATTGCTGCCAAGCCCAAGAAGGCACGAGGGCATACTGTGGCTTCTGTTAAATCTCTCTGGGAACCGTTTGCATTGCCCCACAGATTTTCGGTTTCAGGTTTTCCTGGTGCCTTCAGCCTCAATACCACCCTTTCTCTGTCGCCCCAGGGATGGACTCAAAAGGTACCATAGGTGTGGAGGTTTCTGCCACGCCCAAGGAGCCACGAGGGCAAACTGTGGCTTCTGTGAAATCTCTCTGGGAACTGCTTAGGTTGCCACACAGACCTTGGGGCTCCGGGATTTGCTGGCATCTTCAGCCTCAAAACTACCCTTTCTCACTCGCTCCGGAGATGCCCTCCAAAGTAAACATAGGTCTGGAGATTGCTGCCACGCCCAAGGAGCCACGAGGGAAAACTGTGGCTTCTATTAAATCTCTCTGGGAACCGCTTATGTTGCCACACAGACCTGGGGATCCGGTCTTTCCTGGCGCCTTCAGCCTCAAAACCACCCTTTCTCACTCGCCCCATGGACGGCCTCCATAATTACCATAGGTCTGGAGATTGCTGCCATGCCCAAGGAGCCATGAGGGAAAGCTGTGGCTTCTTTGAAAGCTCTCTGAGAACCGCTTGCCTTGCCCCAGAGACCTTGGGTCTTCGGCCTTTCCTAGCGCCTTCAGCCTCAGAACCACCCTTTCTCACTCGCCCCAGGGACGGCCTCCAAAGTAAACATAGGTCTGGAGATTGCTGCCACACCCAAGGAGCCACGAGGGAAAACTGTGCCTTGCTCTAAAGCTCTCTGGGAATTGCTTAGATTGGCCCAGAGACCGTGGATTTCCACGCTTACTTGGTGCCTTTTTCCTCAAAACCACCCTTTCTCACTCGCCCCATGGACGGCCTCCGAAACAGCAGTTGTCTAGACATTGCTGCCAAGCCCAAGAAGGCACGAGGGCATACTGTGGCTTCTGTTAAATCTCTCTGGGAACCGTTTGCATTGCCCCACAGATTTTCGGTTTCAGGTTTTCCTGGTGCCTTCAGCCTCAATACCACCCTTTCTCTGTCGCCCCAGGGATGGACTGAAAAGTATACATAGGTCTGGAGATTGCTGCCACGCCCAAGGAGCCACGAGGGCAAACTGTGGCTTCTGTCAAATCTCTCTGGGAACCGCTTAGGTTGCCACACAGACCTTGGGGCTCCGGGATTTGCTGGCATCTTCAGCCTCAGAACTGCCCTTTCTCACTCGTCCCAGGGACGGCCTCCAAAGTAAACATAGGTCTGGAGATTGCTGCCACGCCCAAGGAGCCACGAGGGAAACTGTGGCTTCTGTTAAATCTCTCTGGGAACCGCTTAGGTTGCCACACAGACCTGGGGATCCGGTCTTTCCTGGCGCCTTCAGCCTCAAAAACCACCCTTTCTCACTCGCCCCATGGACGGCCTCCATAATTACCATAGGTCTGGAGATTGCTGCCATGCCCAAGGAGCCATGAGGGAAAGCTGTGGCTTCTTTGAAAGCTCTCTGGGAACCGCTTGCCTTGCCCCAGAGACCTTGGGTCTTCGGCCTTTCCTAGCGCCTTCAGCCTCAGAACCACCCTTTCTCACTCGCCCCAGGGACGGCCTCCAAAGTAAACATAGGTCTGGAGATTGCTGCCACGCCCAAGGAGCCACGAGGGAAAACTGTGCCTTGCTCTAAAGCTCTCTGGGAATTGCTTAGATTGGCCCAGAGACCGTGGATTTCCACGCTTACTTGGTGCCTTTTTCCTCAAAACCACCCTTTCTCACTCGCCCCATGGACGGCCTCCATAATTACCATAGGTCTGGAGATTGCTGCCATGCCCAAGGAGCCATGAGGGAAAGCTGTGGCTTCTTTGAAAGCTCTCTGGGAACCGCTTGCATTGCCCCAGAGACCTTGGGTCTTCGGCCTTTCCTAGCGCCTTCAGCCTCAGAACTACCCTTTCTCACTCGCCCCAGGGACGGTCTCCATAATTACCATAGGTCTGGAGATTGCTGCCATGGCCAAGGAGCCACGAGGGCAAACTGTGGCTTCTGTTAAATCTCTCTGGGAACCGCTTAGGTTCCCACACAGACCTTGGGGCTCCGGGTTTTGCTGGCATCTTCAGCCTCAGAACTGCCCCTTCTCACTCCTCCCAGGGATGGCCTCCAAAGTAAACATAGGTCTGGAGATTGCTGCCACGCCCAAGGAGCCACGAGGGAAAATTGTGGCTTCTGTCAAATCTCTCTGGGAACCGCTTAGGTTGCCACACAGACCTGGGGATCCGGTCTTTCCTGGCGCCTTCAGCCTCAAAACCACCCTTACTCACTTGCCCCAGGGACGGCCTCCATAATTACCATAGGTCTGGAGATTGCTGCCACACCCAAGGAGCCACGAGGGAAAACTGTGCAGTGCTCTAAAGCTCTCTGGGAATTGCTTAGATTGGCCCAGAGACCATGGATTTCCACGCTTTCTTGGTGCCTTCAGCCTCAAAACCACCCTTTCTCACTCGCCCCAGGGACGGCCTCCGAAACAGCAGTTGTCTAGACATTGCTGCCAAGCCCAAGAAGGCACGAGGGCATACTGTGGCTTCTGTTAAATCTCTCTGGGAACCGTTTGCATTGCCCCACAGATTTTCGGTTTCGGGTTTTCCTGGTGCCTTCAGCCTCAATACCACCCTTTCTCACTCGTCCCAGGGTCGGACTCCAAAGCTAAGATAGGTCTGGAGATTTCTGCTACGCTCAAGGAGGCAAGAGGGCAAGCTGTGGCTTCTGTTTAATCTCTCTGGGAAACACGTCGGTTGCCCCATAGAGCTTGGGGATCCGGGCTTTCCTGGCGCCTTCAGCCTCAGAACCACCCTTTCTCACTCGCCCCAGGGATGGACTCAAAAGGTACCATAGGTCTGGAGATTGCTGCCACACCCAAGGAGCCACGAGGGCAAACTGTGGCTTCTGTTAAATCTCTCTGGGAACCGCTTAGGTTGCCACACAGACCTTGGGGCTCTGGGATTTGCTGGCATCTTCAGCCTCAGAACTGCCCTTTCTCACTCCTCCCAGGGATGGCCTCCAAAGTAAACATAGGTCTGGAGATTGCTGCCCCACCCAAGGAGCCACGAGGGAAAACTGTGGCTTGCTCTAAAGCTCTCTGGGAACTGCTTAGATTGGCCCAGAGACCGTGGATTTCCACGCTTTCTTGGCGCCTTCAGCCTCAAAACCACCCTTTCTCACTCGCCCCATGGACGGCCTCCATAATTACCATAGGTCTGGAGATTGCTACCACACCCAAGAAGCCACGAGGGAAAACTCTGGCTTCTGTTAAATCTCTCTGGGAATCGCTTAGTTTGAAACACAGACCTGGGGATCCGGTCTTTCCTGGCATCTTCAGCCTCAGAACTGCCCTTTCTCACTCGCCCCAGGGACGGACTCCAAAGTAAACATAGGTCTGGAGATTGCTGCCACGCCCAAGGAGCCACGAGGGAAAACTGTGGCTTCTGTCAAATCTCTCTGGGAACCGCTTAGGTTCCCACACAGACCTTGGGGCTCCGGGATTTGCTGGCATCTTCAGCCTCAGAACTGCCCTTTCTCACTCGTCCCAGGGACGGCCTCCAAAGTAAACATAGGTCTGGAGATTGCTGCCCCGCCCAAGGAGCCACGAGGGAAAACTGTGGCTTGCTCTAAAGCTCTCTGGGAACTGCTTAGATTGGCCCAGAGACCGTGGATTTCCACGCTTTCTTGGTGCCTTTTGCCTCAAAACCACCCTTTCTCACTCGCCCCAGGGACGGCCTCCGAAACAGCAGTTGTCTAGACATTGCTGCCAAGCCCAAGAAGGCACGAGGGCATACTGTGGCTTCTGTTAAATCTCTCTGGGAACCGTTTGCATTGCCCCACAGATTTTCGGTTTCAGGTTTTCCTGGTGCCTTCAGCCTCAATACCACCCTTTCTCTGTCGCCCCAGGGATGGACTCAAAAGGTACCATAGGTGTGGAGATTTCTGCCACGCCCAAGGAGCCACGAGGGCAAACTGTGGCTTCTGTCAAATCTCTCTGGGAACCGCTTAGGTTGCCACACAGACCTTGGGGCTCCGGGATTTGCTGGCATCTTCAGCCTCAGAACTGCCCTTTCTCACTCGTCCCAGGGACGGCCTCCAAAGTAAACATAGGTCTGGAGATTGCTGCCACGCCCAAGGAGCCACGAGGGAAAACTGTGGCTTCTGTTAAATCTCTCTGGGAACCGCTTAGGTTGCCACACAGACCTGGGGATCCGGTCTTTCCTGGCGCCTTCAGCCTCAAAACCACCCTTTCTCACTCGCCCCAGGGACGGCCTCCATAATTACCATAGGTCTGGAGATTGCTGCCATGCCCAAGGAGCCATGAGGGAAAGCTGTGGCTTCTTTGAAAGCTCTCTGGGAACCGCTTGCATTGCCCCAGAGACCTTGGGTCTTCGGCCTTTCCTAGCGCCTTCAGCCTCAGAACCACCCTTTCTCACTCGCCCCAGGGACGGCCTCCAAAGTAAACATAGGTCTGGAGATTGCTGCCACGCCCAAGGAGCCACGAGGGAAAACTGTGCCTTGCTCTAAAGCTCTCTGGGAACTGCTTAGATTGGCCCAGAGACCGTGGATTTCCACGCTTACTTGGTGCCTTTTTCCTCAAAACCACCCTTTCTCACTCGCCCCATGGACGGCCTCCGAAACACCAGTTGTCTCGACATTGCTGCCAAGCCCAAGAAGGCACGAGGGCATACTGTGGCTTCTGTTAAATCTCTCTGGGAACCGTTTGCATTGCCCCACAGATTTTCGGTTTCGGGTTTTCCCGGTGCCTTTTGCCTCAAAACCACCCTTTCTCACTCGCCCCATGGACGGACTCCATAATTACCATAGGTCTGGAGATTGCTGCCATGCCCAAGGAGCCATGAGGGAAAGCTGTGGCTTCTTTGAAAGCTCTCTGGGAACCGCTTGCATTGCCCCAGAGACCTTGGGTCTTCGGCCTTTCCTAGCGCCTTCAGCCTCAGAACTACCCTTTCTCACTCGCCCCAGGGACGGCCTCCATAATTACCATAGGTCTGGAGATTGCTGCCATGGCCAAGGAGCCACGAGGGCAAACTGTGGCTTCTGTTAAATCTCTCTGGGAACCGCTTAGGTTGCCACACAGACCTTGGGGCTCCGGGTTTTGCTGGCATCTTCAGCCTCAGAACTGCCCCTTCTCACTCCTCCCAGGGATGGCCTCCAAAGTAAACATAGGTCTGGAGATTGCTGCCACGCCCAAGGAGCCACGAGGGAAAATTGTGGCTTCTGTCAAATCTCTCTGGGAACCGCTTAGGTTGCCACACAGACCTGGGGATCCGGTCTTTCCTGGCGCCTTCAGCCTCAAAACCACCCTTACTCACTTGCCCCAGGGACGGCCTCCATAATTACCATAGGTCTGGAGATTGCTGCCACACCCAAGGAGCCACGAGGGAAAACTGTGCAGTGCTCTAAAGCTCTCTGGGAATTGCTTAGATTGGCCCAGAGACCATGGATTTCCACGCTTTCTTGGTGCCTTCAGCCTCAAAACCACCCTTTCTCACTCGCCCCAGGGACGGCCTCCGAAACAGCAGTTGTCTAGACATTGCTGCCAAGCCCAAGAAGTCACGAGGGCATACTGTGGCTTCTGTTAAATCTCTCTGGGAACCGTTTGCATTGCCCCACAGATTTTCGGTTTCGGGTTTTCCTGGTGCCTTCAGCCTCAATACCACCCTTTCTCACTCGTCCCAGGGTCGGACTCCAAAGCTAAGATAGGTCTGGAGATTTCTGCTACGCTCAAGGAGGCAAGAGGGCAAGCTGTGGCTTCTGTTTAATCTCTCTGGGAAACACGTCGGTTGCCCCATAGAGCTTGGTGATCCGGGCTTTCCTGGCGCCTTCAGCCTCAGAACCACCCTTTCTCACTCGCCCCAGGGATGGACTCAAAAGGTACCATAGGTCTGGAGATTGCTGCCACACCCAAGGAGCCACGAGGGCAAACTGTGGCTTCTGTTAAATCTCTCTGGGAACCGCTTAGGTTGCCACACAGACCTTGGGGCTCCGGGATTTGCTGGCATCTTCAGCCTCAGAACTGCCCTTTCTCACTCCTCCCAGGGACGGACTCCAAAGTAAACATAGGTCTGGAGATTGCTGCCACGCCCAAGGAGCCACGAGGGAAAACTGTGGCTTGCTCTAAAGCTCTCTGGGAACTGCTTAGATTGGCCCAGAGACCGTGGATTTCCACGCTTTCTTGGCGCCTTCAGCCTCAAAACCACCCTTTCTCACTCGCCCCATGGACGGCCTCCATAATTACCATAGGTCTGGAGATTGCTGCCATGCCCAAGGAGCCATGAGGGAAAGCTGTGGCTTCTTTGAAAGCTCTCTGGGAACCGCTTGCCTTGCCCCAGAGACCTTGGGTCTTCGGCCTTTCCTAGCGCCTTCAACCTCAGAACCACCCTTTCTCACTCGTCCCAGGGTCGGACTCCAAAGTAAACATAGGTCTGGAGATTGCTACCACGCCCAAGAAGCCACGAGGGAAAACTCTGGCTTCTGTTAAATCTCTCTGGGAACCGCTTAGTTTGAAACACAGACCTGGGGATCCGGTCTTTCCTGGCATCTTCAGCCTCAGAACTGCCCTTTCTCACTCGCCCCAGGGACGGACTCCAAAGTAAACATAGGTCTGGAGATTGCTGCCACGCCCAAGGAGCCACGAGGGAAAACTGTGGCTTCTGTCAAATCTCTCTGGGAACCGCTTAGGTTGCCACACAGACCTTGGGGCTCCGGGATTTGCTGGCATCTTCAGCCTCAGAACTGCCCTTTCTCACTCCTCCCAGGGATGGCCTCCAAAGTAAACATAGGTCTGGAGATTGCTGCCACGCCCAAGGAGCCACGAGGGAAAACTGTGGCTTGCTCTAAAGCTCTCTGGGAACTGCTTAGATTGGCCCAGAGACCGTGGATTTCCACGCTTTCTTGGTGCCTTCAGCCTCAAAACCACCCTTTCTCACTCGCCCCAGGGACGGCCTCCGAAACAGCAGTTGTCTAGACATTGCTGCCAAGCCCAAGAAGGCACGAGGGCATACTGTGGCTTCTGTTAAATCTCTCTGGGAACCGTTTGCATTGCCCCACAGATTTTCGGTTTCAGGTTTTCCTGGTGCCTTCAGCCTCAATACCACCCTTTCTCTGTCGCCCCAGGGATGGACTCAAAAGGTACCATAGGTGTGGAGGTTTCTGCCACGCCCAAGGAGCCACGAGGGCAAACTGTGGCTTCTGTCAAATCTCTCTGGGAACCGCTTAGGTTGCCACACAGACCTTGGGGCTCCGGGATTTGCTGGCATCTTCAGCCTCAGAACTGCCCTTTCTCACTCGCCCCAGGGACGGCCTCCAAAGTAAACATAGGTCTGGAGATTGCTGCCACGCCCAAGGAGCCACGAGGGAAAACTGTGGCTTCTGTTAAATCTCTCTGGGAACCGCTTATGTTGCCACACAGACCTGGGGATCCGGTCTTTCCTGGCGCCTTCGGCCTCAAAACCACCCTTTCTCACTCGCCCCATGGATGGCCTCCATAATTACCATAGGTCTGGAGATTGCTGCCATGCCCAAGGAGCCATGAGGGAAAGCTGTGGCTTCTTTGAAAGCTCTCTGGGAACCGCTTGCATCGCCCCAGAGACCTTGGGTCTTCGGCCTTTCCTAGCGCCTTCAGCCTCAGAACCACCCTTTCTCACTTGCCCCAGGGATGGACTCAAAAGTAAACATAGGTCTGGAGATTGCTGCCACGCCCAAGGAGCCACGAGGACACAGTGTGGCTTCTGTTAAATCTCTCTGGGAACCGCTTAGGTTGCCACACAGACCTTGGGGCTCCGGGATTTGCTGGCATCTTC
Source organism: Fratercula arctica (assembly GCA_947846985.1). Taxonomy (NCBI): domain Eukaryota; kingdom Metazoa; phylum Chordata; class Aves; order Charadriiformes; family Alcidae; genus Fratercula; species Fratercula arctica. The sequence continues at coordinate 2,720,473 of CANTUZ010000027.1, forward strand.
AGCCTCAAAACCACCCTTTCTCACTCGCCCCAGGGATGGACTCAAAAGGTACCATAGGTCTAGAGGTTGCTGCCACACCCAAGGAGCCACGAGGGCAAACTGTGGCTTCTGTTAAATCTCTCTGGGAACCGCTTAGGTTGCCACACAGACCTGGGGATCCGGGCTTTCCTGGTGCCTTCACCCTCAATACCACCCTTTCTCACTCGCCCCAGGGACGGCCTCCGAAACAGCAGTTGTCTCAACATTGATGCCAAGACCAAGAAGGCACGAGGGCATACTGTGGCTTCTGTTAAATCTCTCTGGGAACCGCTTGCATTGCCCCAGAGACCTTGGGTCTTCGCCTTTCCTAGCGCCTTCAGCCTCAGAACCAGCCTTTCTCACTCCTCCCAGGGATGGCCTCCAAAGTAAACATAGGTCTGGAGATTGCTGCCCCCGCCCAAGGAGCCACGAGGGAAAACTGTGGCTTGCTCTGAAGCTCTCTGGGAACTGTTTAGATTGGCCCAGAGACCGTGGATTTCCACGCTTTCTTGGTGCCTTCAGCCTCAAAACCACCCTTTATCACTCGCCCCATGGAAGGCCTCCATAATTACCATAGGTCTGGAGATTGCTACCACGCCCAAGAAGCCACGAGGGAAAACTGTGGCTTCTGTTAAATATCTCTGGGAACCGCTTATGTTGCCACACAGACCTGGGGATCCGGTCTTTCCTGCCATCGTCAGCCTCAGAACTGCCCTTTCTCATTCGCCCCAGGGATGGCCTCCAAAGTAAACATAGGTCTGGAGATTGCTGCCACGCCCAAGGAGCCAGTAGGGCAAACTGTGGCTTCTGTTAAATCTCTCTGGGAACCGCTTAGGTTGCCACACAGACCTTGGGGCTTCGGGATTTGCTGGCATCTTCAGCCTCAGAACTGCCCTTTCTCACTCGCTCCAGGGACGGTGTCCAAAGTAAACATAGGTCTGGAGATTGCTGCCACGCCCAAGGAGCCACGAGGGAAAACTGTGGCTTGCTCTAAAGCTCTCTGGGAACTGCTTATATTGCCCCAGAGACCGTGGATTTCCACGCTTTCTTGGGAACTTCAGCCTCAATACCACCCTTTCTCACTCGCCCCATGGACGGCCTCCGAAACAGCAGTTGTCTCGACATTGCTGCCAAGCCCAAGAAGGCACGAGGGCATACTGTGGCTTCTGTTAAATCTCTCTGGGAACCGTTTGCATTGCCCCACAGATTTTCAGTTTCGGGTTTTCCTGGCGCCTTCAGCCTCAATACCACCCTTTCTCACTCGCCCCATGGACGGCCTCCATAATTACCATAGGTCTGGAGATTGCTGCCATGCCCAAGGAGCCATGAGGGAAAGCTGTGGCTTCTTTGAAAGCTCTCTGGGAACCGCTTAGGTTGCCACACAGACCTTGGGTCTTCGGCCTTTCCTAGCGCCTTCAGCCTCAGAACCACCCTTTCTCACTCGCCCCAGGGACGGCCTCCAAAGTAAACATAGGTCTGGAGATTGCTGCCACGCCCAAGGAGCCACGAGGGAAAACTGTGGCTTGCTCTAAAGCTCTCTGGGAACTGCTTAGATTGGCCCAGAGACCGTGGATTTCCACGCTTTCTTGGTGCCTTCAGCCTCAAAACCACCCTTTCTCACTCGCCCCAGGGACGGCCTCCGAAACAGCAGTTGTCTAGACATTGCTGCCAAGCCCAAGAAGGCACGAGGGCATACTGTGGCTTCTGTTAAATCTCTCTGGGAACCGTTTGCATTGCCCCACAGATTTTCGGTTTCAGGTTTTCCTGGTGCCTTCAGCCTCAATACCACCCTTTCTCTGTCGCCCCAGGGATGGACTCAAAAGGTACCATAGGTGTGGAGATTGCTGCCACGCCCAAGGAGCCACGAGGGCAAACTGTGGCTTCTGTTTAATCTCTCTGGGAACCGCTTAGGTTGCCACACAGACCTTGGGGCTCCGGGATTTGCTGGCATCTTCAGCCTCAGAACTGCCCTTTCTCACTCGCCCCAGGGACGGCCTCCAAAGTAAACATAGGTCTGGAGATTGCTGCCACGCCCAAGGAGCCACGAGGGAAAACTGTGGCTTCTGTTAAATCTCTCTGGGAACCGCTTAGGTTGCCACACAGACCTGGGGATCCGGTCTTTCCTGGCGCCTTCGGCCTCAAAACCACCCTTTCTCACTCGCCCCAGGGATGGCCTCCATAATTACCATAGGTCTGGAGATTGCTGCCATGCCCAAGGAGCCATGAGGGAAAGCTGTGGCTTCTTTGAAAGCTCTCTGGGAACCGCTTGCATCGCCCCAGAGACCTTGGGTCTTCGGCCTTTCCTAGCGCCTTCAGCCTCAGAACCACCCTTTCTCACTTGCCCCAGGGATGGACTCAAAAGTAAACATAGGTCTGGAGATTGCTGCCACGCCCAAGGAGCCACGAGGACACAGTGTGGCTTCTGTTAAATCTCTCTGGGAACCGCTTAGGTTGCCACACAGACCTTGGGGCTCCGGGATTTGCTGGCATCTTCAGCCTCAAAACCACCCTTTCTCACTCGCCCCAGGGATGGACTCAAAAGGTACCATAGGTCTAGAGGTTGCTGCCACACCCAAGGAGCCACGAGGGCAAAATGTGGCTTCTGTTAAATCTCTCTGGGAACCGCTTAGGTTGCCACACAGACCTGGGGATCCGATCTTTCCTGGTGCCTTCACCCTCAATACCACCCTTTCTCACTCGCCCCAGGGACGGCCTCCGAAACAGCAGTTGTCTCAACATTGATGCCAAGACCAAGAAGGCACGAGGGCATACTGTGGCTTCTGTTAAATCTCTCTGGGAACCGCTTGCATTGCCCCAGAGACCTTGGGTCTTCGCCTTTCCTAGCGCCTTCAGCCTCAGAACCAGCCTTTCTCACTCCTCCCAGGGATGGCCTCCAAAGTAAACATAGGTCTGGAGATTGCTGCCCCGCCCAAGGAGCCACGAGGGAAAACTGTGGCTTGCTCTGAAGCTCTCTGGGAACTGTTTAGATTGGCCCAGAGACCGTGGATTTCCACGCTTTCTTGGTGCCTTCAGCCTCAAAACCACCCTTTATCACTCGCCCCATGGAAGGCCTCCATAATTACCATAGGTCTGGAGATTGCTACCACGCCCAAGAAGCCACGAGGGAAAACTGTGGCTTCTGTTAAATATCTCTGGGAACCGCTTATGTTGCCACACAGACCTGGGGATCCGGTCTTTCCTGCCATCTTCAGCCTCAGAACTGCCCTTTCTCATTCGCCCCAGGGATGGCCTCCAAAGTAAACATAGGTCTGGAGATTGCTGCCACGCCCAAGGAGCCAGTAGGGCAAACTGTGGCTTCTGTTAAATCTCTCTGGGAACCGCTTAGGTTGCCACACAGACCTTGGGGCTTCGGGATTTGCTGGCATCTTCAGCCTCAGAACTGCCCTTTCTCACTCGCTCCAGGGACGGTGTCCAAAGTAAACATAGGTCTGGAGATTGCTGCCACGCCCAAGGAGCCACGAGGGAAAACTGTGGCTTGCTCTAAAGCTCTCTGGGAACTGCTTATATTGCCCCAGAGACCGTGGATTTCCACGCTTTCTTGGGAACTTCAGCCTCAATACCACCCTTTCTCACTCGCCCCATGGACGGCCTCCGAAACACCAGTTGTCTCGACATTGCTGCCAAGCCCAAGAAGGCACGAGGGCATACTGTGGCTTCTGTTAAATCTCTCTGGGAACCGTTTGCATTGCCCCACAGATTTTCAGTTTCGGGTTTTCCTGGCGCCTTCAGCCTCAATACCACCCTTTCTCACTCGCCCCATGGACGGCCTCCATAATTACCATAGGTCTGGAGATTGCTGCCATGCCCAAGGAGCCATGAGGGAAAGCTGTGGCTTCTTTGAAAGCTCTCTGGGAACCGCTTATGTTGCCACACAGACCTTGGGTCTTCGGCCTTTCCTAGCGCCTTCAGCCTCAGAACCACCCTTTCTCACTCGCCCCAGGGACGGCCTCCAAAGTAAACATAGGTCTGGAGATTGCTGCCACGCCCAAGGAGCCACGAGGGAAAACTGTGGCTTCTGTTAAATCTCTCTGGGAACCGCTTATGTTGCCACACAGACCTTGGAGCTTCGGGCTTTCCTGGCATCTTCAGCCTCAGAACTGCCCTTACTCATTCGCCCCAGGGACGGCCTCCAAAGTAAACATAGGTCTGGAGATTGCTGCCACGCCCAAGGAGCCACGAGGGCAAACTGTGGCTTCTGTTAAATCTCTCTGGGAACCGCTTAGGTTGCCACACAGACCTTGGGGCTCCGGGTTTTGCTGGCATCTTCAGCCTCAGAACTGCCCCTTCTCACTCCTCCCAGGGATGGCCTCCAAAGTAAACATAGGTCTGGAGATTGCTGCCACGCCCAAGGAGCCACAAGGGAAAACTGTGGCTTCTGTCAAATCTCTCTGGGAACCGCTTAGGTTGCCACACAGACCTGGGGATCCGGTCTTTCCTGGCGCCTTCAGCCTCAAAACCACCCTTTCTCACTCGCCCCATGGACGGCCTCCATAATTACCATAGGTCTGGAGATTGCTGCCACACCCAAGGAGCCACGAGGGAAAACTGCCGTGCTCTAAAGCTCTCTGGGAATTGCTTAGATTGGCCCAGAGACCGTGGATTTCCACGCTTACTTGGTGCCTTCAGCCTCAAAACCACCCTTTCTCACTCGCCCCAGGGACGGCCTCCGAAACAGCAGTTGTCTAGACATTGCTGCCAAGCCCAAGAAGGCACGAGGGCATACTGTGGCTTCTGTTAAATCTCTCTGGGAACCGTTTGCATTGCCCCACAGATTTTCGGTTTCGGGTTTTCCTGGTGCCTTCAGCCTCAATACCACCCTTTCTCACTCGTCCCAGGGTCGGACTCCAAAGCTAACATAGGTCTGGAGATTTCTGCTACGCTCAAGGAGGCAAGAGGGCAAGCTGTGGCTTCTGTTAAATCTCTCTGGGAACCACTTCGGTTGCCCCATAGAGCTTGGTGATCCGGGCTTTCCTGGCGCCTTCAGCCTCAGAACCACCCTTTCTCACTCGCCCCAGGGATGGACTCAAAAGGTACCATAGGTCTGGAGATTGCTGCCACACCCAAGGAGCCACGAGGGCAGACTGTGGCTTCTGTTAAATCTCTCTGGGAACCGCTTAGGTTGCCACACAGACCTTGGGGCTCTGGGATTTGCTGGCATCTTCAGCCTCAGAACTGCCCTTTCTCACTCCTCCCAGGGATGGCCTCCAAAGTAAACATAGGTCTGGAGATTGCTGCCCCACCCAAGGAGCCACGAGGGAAAACTGTGGCTTGCTCTAAAGCTCTCTGGGAACTGCTTAGATTGGCCCAGAGACCGTGGATTTCCACGCTTTCTTGGCGCCTTCAGCCTCAAAACCACCCTTTCTCACTCGCTCCATGGACGGCCTCCATAATTACCATAGGTCTGGAGATTGCTGCCATGCCCAAGGAGCCATGAGGGAAAGCTGTGGCTTCTTTGAAAGCTCTCTGGGAACCGCTTGCCTTGCCCCAGAGACCTTGGGTCTTCGGCCTTTCCTAGCGCCTTCAGCCTCAGAACCACCCTTTCTCACTCGCCCCACGGACGGCCTCCAAAGTAAACATAGGTCTGGAGATTGCTGCCACGCCCAAGGAGCCACGAGGGAAAACTGTGGCTTGCTCTGAAGGTCTCTGGGAACTGCTTAGATTGGCCCAGAGACCGTGGATTTCCACGCTTTCTTGGCACCTTCAGCCTCAAAACCACCCTTTCACACTCGCTCCATGGACGGCCTCCATAATTACCATAGGTCTGGAGATTGCTGCCATGCCCAAGGAGCCATGAGGGAAAGCTGTGGCTTCTTTGAAAGCTCTCTGGGAACCTCCTGGATTGCCCCAGAGACCTTGGGTCTTCGGCCTTTCCTAGCGCCTTCAGCCTCAGAACCACCCTTTCTCACTCGCCCCAGGGACGGCCTCCAAAGTAAACATAGGTCTGGAGATTGCTGCCACGCCCAAGAAGCCACGAGGGAAAACTCTGGCTTCTGTTAAATCTCTCTGGGAACCGCTTGCATTGCCCCAGAGACCTTGGGTCTTCGGTCTTTCCCGGCGCCTTCAGCCTCAGAACCACCCTTTCTCACTCGCCCCATGGATAGCCTGCAAAGTAAACATAGGTCTGGAGATTGCTGCCACGCCCAAGGAGCCACGAGGGAAAACTGTGGCTTGCTCTAAAGCTCTCTGGGAACTGCTTAGATTGGCCCAGAGATCGTGGATTTCCACGCTTTCTTGGCGCCTTCAGCCTCAAAACCACCCTTTCTCACTCGCCCCATGGACAGCCTCCATAATTACCATAGGTCTGGAGATTGCTGCCACGCCCAAGGAGCCACGAGGGAAAACTGTGGCTTGCTCTGAAGCTCTCTGGGAACTGCTTAGATTGGCCCAGAGACCGTGGATTTCCACGCTTTCTTGGCGCCTTCAGCCTCAAACCCACCCTTTCTCACTCGCCCCATGGACGGCCTCCATAATTACCATAGGTCTGGAGATTGCTGCCATGCCCAAGGAGCCATGAGGGAAAGCTGTGGCTTCTTTGAAAGCTCTCTGGGAACCGCTTGCATTGCCCCAGAGACCTTGGGTCTTCGGCCTTTCCTAGCGCCTTCAGCCTCAGAACCACCCTTTCTCACTCGCCCCAGGGACGGCCTCCAAAGTAAACATAGGTCTGGAGATTGCTGCCACGCCCAAGGAGCCACGAGGGAAAACTGTGGCTTGCTCTGAAGCTCTCTGGGAACTGCTTAGATTGGCCCAGAGACCGTGGATTTCCACGCTTTCTTGGCACCTTCAGCCTCAAAACCACCCTTTCACACTCGGTCCATGGACGGCCTCCATAATTACCATAGGTCTGGAGATTGCTGCCATGCCCAAGGAGCCATGAGGGAAAGCTGTGGCTTCTTTGAAAGCTCTCTGGGAACCTCCTGGATTGCCCCAGAGACCTTGGGTCTTCGGCCTTTCCTAGCGCCTTCAGCCTCAGAACCACCCTTTCTCACTCGCCCCAGGGACGGCCTCCAAAGTAAACATAGGTCTGGAGATTGCTGCCACGCCCAAGAAGCCACGAGGGAAAACTCTGGCTTCTGTTAAATCTCTCTGGGAACCGCTTGCATTGCCCCAGAGACCTTGGGTCTTCGGTCTTTCCCGGCGCCTTCAGCTTCAGAGCCACCCTTTCTCACTCGCCCCATGGATAGCCTGCAAAGTAAACATAGGTCTGGAGATTGCTGCCACGCCCAAGGAGCCACGAGGGAAAACTGTGGCTTGCTCTAAAGCTCTCTGGGAACTGCTTAGATTGGCCCAGAGATCGTGGATTTCCACGCTTTCTTGGCGCCTTCAGCCTCAAAACCACCCTTTCTCACTCGCCCCATGGACAGCCTCCATAATTACCATAGGTCTGGAGATTTCTGCCACGCCCAAGGAGCCACGAGGGAAAACTGTGGCTTGCTCTGAAGCTCTCTGGGAACTGCTTAGATTGGCCCAGAGACCGTGGATTTCCACGCTTTCTTGGCGCCTTCAGCCTCAGAACCACCCTTTCTCACTCGCCCCAGGGACGGCCTCCAAAGTTAACATAGGTCTGGAGATTGCTGCCACGCCCAAGGAGCCACGAGGGAAAACTGTGGCTTCTGTTAAATCTCTCTGGGAACCGCTTAGGTTGCCACACAGACCTGGGGATCCGGTCTTTCCTGGCGCCTTCGGCCTCAAAACCACCCTTTCTCACTCGCCCCAGGGACGGCCTCCAAAATTACCATAGGTCTAGAGGTTGCTGCCACGCCCAAGGAGCCACGAGGGAAAACTGTGGCTTCTTTGAAAGCTCTCTGGGAACCGCTTAGGTTGCCACACAGACCTTGGGGCTCCGGGATTTGCTGGCATCTTCAGCCTCAGAACTGCCCTTTCTCACTCGCCCCAGGGACGGCCTCCAAAGTAAACATAGGTCTGGAGATTGCTGCCACGCCCAAGGAGCCACGAGGACACAGTGTGGCTTCTGTTAAATCTCTCTGGAAAACGCTTAGGTTGCCACACAGACCTTGGGGCTCCGGGATTTGCTGGCATCTTCAGCCTCAAAACCACCCTTTCTCACTCGCCCCAGGGATGGACTCAAAAGGTACCATAGGTCTAGAGGTTGCTGCCACACCCAAGGAGCCACGAGGGCAAAATGTGGCTTGCTCTAAAGCTGTCTGGGAACTGCTTAGATTGGCCCAGAGACCGTGGATTTCCACGCTATCTTGGCGCCTTCAGCCTCAAAACCACCCTTTCTCACTCACCCCAGGGACGGCCTCCAAAATTACCATAGGTCTGGAGATTGCTGCCACGCCCAAGGAGCCACGAGGGAAAACTCTGGCTTCTGTTTAATCTCTCTGGGAACCGTTTAGTTTGAAACACAGACCTGGGGATCCGGTCTTTCCTGGCATCTTCAGCCTCAGAACTGCCCTTTCTCACTCGCCCCAGGGACGGCCTCCAAAGTAAACATAGGTCTGGAGATTGCTGCCACACCCAAGGAGCCACGAGGGCAAAATGTGGCTTGCTCTAAAGCTCTCTGGCAACTGCTTAGATTGGCCCAGAGACTGTGGATTTCCACGCTTTCTTGGCGCCTTCAGCCTCAAACCCACCCTTTCTCACTCGCCCCATGGACGGCCTCCATAATTACCATAGGTCTGGAGATTGCTGCCATGCCCAAGGAGCCATGAGGGAAAGCTGTGGCTTCTTTGAAAGCTCTCTGGGAACCGCTTGCATTGCCCCAGAGACCTTGGGTCTTTGGCCTTTCCTAGCGCCTTCAGCCTCAGAACCACCCTTTCTCACTCGCCCCAGGGATGGACTCAAAAGTAAACATAGGTCTGGAGATTGCTGCCACGCCCAAGGAGCCACGAGGACACAGTGTGGCTTCTGTAAAATCTCTCTGGAAAACGCTTAGGTTGCCAGACAGACCTTGCGGCTCCGGGATTTGCTGGCATCTTCAGCCTCAAAACCACCCTTTCTCACTCGCCCCAGGGATGGACTCAAAAGGTACCATAGGTCTAGAGGTTGCTGCCACGCCCAAGGAGCCACGAGGGCAAAATGTGGCTTCTGTTAAATCTCTCTGGGAACCGCTTAGGTTGCCACACAGACCTGGGGATCCGATCTTTCCTGGCGCCTTCAGCCTCAGAACCACCCTTTCTCACTCGCCCCAGGGACGGCCTCCGAAACAGCAGTTGTCTCAACATTGATGCCAAGACCAAGAAGGCACGAGGGCATACTGTGGCTTCTGTTAAATCTCTCTGGGAACCGTTTGCATTACCCCACAGATTTTCGGTTTCGGGTTTTCCTGGCACCTTCAGCCTCAATACCACCCTTTCTCACTCGCCCCATGGACGGCCTCCAAAATTACCATAGGTCTGGAGATTGCTGCCACGCCCAAGGAGCCACGAGGGAAAACTGTGGCTTCTGTTAAATCTCTCTGGGAACCGCTTAGGTTGCCACACAGACCTGGGGATCCGGTCTTTCCTGGCACCTTCGGCCTCAAAACCACCCTTTCTCACTCGCCCCAGGGACGGCCTCCAAAATTACCATAGGTCTGGAGATTGCTGCCACGCCCTAGGAGCCACGAGGGAAAACTGTGCCTTGCTCTAAAGCTCTCTGGGAACTGCTTAGATTGGCCCAGAGACCATGGATTTCCACTCTTTCTTGGCGCCTTCAGCCTCAAAACCACCCTTTCTCACTCGCTCCATGGACGGCCTCCATAATTACCATAGGTCTGGAGATTGCTGCCATGCCCAAGGAGCCATGAGGGAAAGCTGTGGCTTCTTTGAAAGCTCTCTGGGAACCTCCTGGATTGCCCGAGAGACCTTGGGTCTTCGGCCTTTCCTAGCGCCTTCAGCCTCAGAACCACCCTTTCTCACTCGCCCCAGGGACGGCCTCCAAAGTAAACATAGGTCTGGAGATTGCTGCCACGCCCAAGAAGCCACGAGGGAAAACTCTGGCTTCTGTTAAATCTCTCTGGGAACCGCTTGCATTGCCCCAGAGACCTTGGGTCTTCGGTCTTTCCCGGCGCCTTCAGCCTCAGAGCCACCCTTTCTCACTCGCCCCATGGATAGCCTGCAAAGTAAACATAGGTCTGGAGATTGCTGCCACGCCCAAGGAGCCACGAGGGAAAACTGTGGCTTGCTCTGAAGCTCTCTGGGAACTGCTTAGATTGGCCCAGAGACCGTGGATTTCAACGCTTTCTTGGCGCCTTCAGCCTCAAAACCACCCTTTCTCACTCGCCCCATGGAAGGCCTCCATAATTACCATAGGTCTGCAGATTGCTACCACGCCCAAGAAGCCACGAGGGAAAACTCTGGCTTCTGTTAAATCTCTCTGGGAACCGCTTAGTTTGAAACACAGACCTGGGGATCCGGTCTTTCCTGGCATCTTCAGCCTCAGAACTGCCCTTTCTCACTCGCCCCAGGGACGGCCTCCAAAGTAAACATAGGTCTGGAGATTGCTGCCACGCCCAAGGAGCCACGAGGGAAAACTGTGACTTACTCTAAAGCTCTCTGGGAACTGCTTAGATTGGCCCAGAGATCGTGGATTTCCACGCTTTCTTGGCGCCTTCAGCCTCAAAACCACCCTTTCTCACTCGCCCCATGGACAGCCTCCATAATTACCATAGTTCTGGAGATTGCTGCCACGCCCAAGGAGCCACGAGGGAAAACTGTGGCTTGCTCTGAAGCTCTCTGGGAACTGCTTAGATTGGCCCAGAGACCGTGGATTTCCACGCTTTCTTGGCGCCTTCAGCCTCAAAACCACCCTTTCTCACTCGCCCCATGGACAGCCTCCATAATTACCATAGGTCTGGAGATTGCTGCCATGCCCAAGGAGCCATGAGGGAAAGCTGTGGCTTCTTTGAAAGCTCTCTGGGAACCGCTTGCATTGCCCCAGAGACCTTGGGTCTTCGGCCTTTTCTAGCGCCTTCAGCCTCAGAACCACCCTTTCTCATTCGCCCCAGGGACGGCCTCCAAAGTTAACATAGGTCTGGAGATTGCTGCCACACCCAAGGAGCCACGAGGGCAAACTGTGGCTTCTGTTAAATCTCTCTGGGAACCGCTTAGGTTGCCACACAGACCTTGGGGCTCCGGGATTTGCTGGCATCTTCAGCCTCAGAACTGCCCTTTCTCACTCCTCCCAGGGATGGCCTCCAAAGCAAACGTAGGTCTGGAGATTGCTGCCCCACCCAAGGAGCCACGAGGGAAAACTGTGGCTTGCTCTAAAGCTCTCTGGGAACTGCTTAGATTGGCCCAGAGACCATGGATTTCCACGCTTTCTTGGCGCCTTCAGCCTCAAAACCACCCTTTCTCACTCGCTCCATGGACGGCCTCCATAATTACCATAGGTCTGGAGATTGCTGCCATGCCCAAGGAGCCATGAGGGAAAGCTGTGGCTTCTTTGAAAGCTCTCTGGGAACCGCTTGCCTTGCCCCAGAGACCTTGGGTCTTCGGCCTTTCCTAGCGCCTTCAGCCTCAGAACCACCCTTTCTCACTCGCCCCACGGACGGCCTCCAAAGTAAACGTAGGTCTGGAGATTGCTGCCACGCCCAAGGAGCCACGAGGGAAAACTGTGGCTTGCTCTGAAGGTCTCTGGGAACTGCTTAGATTGGCCCAGAGACCGTGGATTTCCACGCTTTCTTGGCACCTTCAGCCTCAAAACCACCCTTTCACACTCGGTCCATGGACGGCCTCCATAATTACCATAGGTCTGGAGATTGCTGCCATGCCCAAGGAGCCATGAGGGAAAGCTGTGGCTTCTTTGAAAGCTCTCTGGGAACCTCCTGGATTGCCCCAGAGACCTTGGGTCTTCGGCCTTTCCTAGCGCCTTCAGCCTCAGAACCACCCTTTCTCACTCGCCCCAGGGACGGCCTCCAAAGTAAACATAGGTCTGGAGATTGCTGCCACGCCCAAGAAGCCACGAGGGAAAACTCTGGCTTCTGTTAAATCTCTCTGGGAACCGCTTGCATTGCCCCAGAGACCTTGGGTCTTCGGTCTTTCCCGGCGCCTTCAGCCTCAGAGCCACCCTTTCTCACTCGCCCCATGGATAGACTGCAAAGTAAACATATGTCTGGAGATTGCTGCCACGCCCAAGGAGCCACGAGGGAAAACTGTGGCTTGCTCTAAAGCTCTCTGGGAACTGCTTAGATTGGCCCAGAGATCGTGGATTTCCACGCTTTCTTGGCGCCTTCAGCCTCAAAACCACCCTTTCTCACTCGCCCCATGGACAGCCTCCATAATTACCATAGGTCTGGAGATTGCTGCCACGCCCAAGGAGCCACGAGGGAAAACTGTGGCTTGCTCTAAAGCTCTCTGGGAACTGCTTAGATTGGCCCAGAGACCGTGGATTTCCACGCTTTCTTGGCGCCTTCAGCCTCAAAACCACCCTTTCTCACTCGCCCCATGGACAGCCTCCATAATTACCATAGGTCTGGAGATTGCTGCCATGCCCAAGGAGCCATGAGGGAAAGCTGTGGCTTCTTTGAAAGCTCTCTGGGAACCGCTTGCATTGCCCCAGAGACCTTGGGTCTTCGGCCTTTCCTAGCGCCTTCAGCCTCAGAACCACCCTTTCTCACTCGCCCCAGGGACGGCCTCCAAAGTAAACATAGGTCTGGAGATTGCTGCCACGCCCAAGGAGCCACGAGGGAAAACTGTGGCTTGCTCTGAAGGTCTCTGGGAACTGCTTAGATTGGCCCAGAGACCGTGGATTTCCACGCTTTCTTGGCACCTTCAGCCTCAAAACCACCCTTTCACACTCGCTCCATGGACGGCCTCCATAATTACCATAGGTCTGGAGATTGCTGCCATGCCCAAGGAGCCATGAGGGAAAGCTGTGGCTTCTTTGAAAGCTCTCTGGGAACCTCCTGGATTGCCCCAGAGACCTTGGGTCTTCGGCCTTTCCTAGCGCCTTCAGCCTCAGAACCACCCTTTCTCACTCGCCCCAGGGACGGCCTCCAAAGTAAACATAGGTCTGGAGATTGCTGCCACGCCCAAGAAGCCACGAGGGCAAACTGTGGCTTCTGTTAAATCTCTCTGGGAACCGCTTGCATTGCCCCAGAGACCTTGGGTCTTCGGTCTTTCCCGGCGCCTTCAGCCTCAGAGCCACCCTTTCTCACTCGCCCCATGGATAGCCTGCAAAGTAAACATAGGTCTGGAGATTGCTGCCACGCCCAAGGAGCCACGAGGGAAAACTGTGGCTTGCTCTAAAGCTCTCTGGGAACTGCTTAGATTGGCCCAGAGATCGTGGATTTCCACGCTTTCTTGGCGCCTTCAGCCTCAAAACCACCCTTTCTCACTCGCCCCATGGACAGCCTCCATAATTACCATAGGTCTGGAGATTGCTGCCACGCCCAAGGAGCCACGAGGGAAAACTGTGGCTTGCTCTGAAGCTCTCTGGGAACTGCTTAGATTGGCCCAGAGACCGTGGATTTCCACGCTTTCTTGGCGCCTTCAGCCTCAAAACCACCCTTTCTCACTCGCCCCATGGACAGCCTCCATAATTACCATAGGTCTGGAGATTGCTGCCATGCCCAAGGAGCCATGAGGGAAAGCTGTGGCTTCTTTGAAAGCTCTCTGGGAACCGCTTGCATTGCCCCAGAGACCTTGGGTCTTCGGCCTTTCCTAGCGCCTTCAGCCTCAGAACCACCCTTTCTCACTCGCCCCAGGGACGGCCTCCAAAGTAAACATAGGTCTGGAGATTGCTGCCACGCCCAAGGAGCCACGAGGGAAAACTGTGGCTTGCTCTAAAGCTCTCTGGGAACTGCTTAGATTGGCCCAGAGACCGTGGATTTCCACGCTTTCTTGGCACCTTCAGCCTCAAAACCACCCTTTCACACTCGGTCCATGGACGGCCTCCATAATTACCATAGGTCTGGAGATTGCTGCCATGCCCAAGGAGCCATGAGGGAAAGCTGTGGCTTCTTTGAAAGCTCTCTGGGAACCTCCTGGATTGCCCCAGAGACCTTGGGTCTTCGGCCTTTCCTAGCGCCTTCAGCCTCAGAACCACCCTTTCTCACTCGCCCCAGGGACGGCCTCCAAAGTAAACATAGGTCTGGAGATTGCTGCCACGCCCAAGAAGCCACGAGGGAAAACTCTGGCTTCTGTTAAATCTCTCTGGGAACCGCTTGCATTGCCCCAGAGACCTTGGGTCTTCGGTCTTTCCCGGCGCCTTCAGCTTCAGAGCCACCCTTTCTCACTCGCCCCATGGATAGCCTGCAAAGTAAACATAGGTCTGGAGATTGCTGCCACGCCCAAGGAGCCACGAGGGAAAAACTGTGGCTTGCTCTAAAGCTCTCTGGGAACTGCTTAGATTGGCCCAGAGACCGTGGATTTCCACGCTTTCTTGGCGCCTTCAGCCTCAAAACCACCCCTTTCTCACTCGCCCCATGGACAGCCTCCATAATTACCATAGGTCTGGAGATTTCTGCCACGCCCAAGGAGCCACGAGGGAAAACTGTGGCTTGCTCTGAAGCTCTCTGGGAACTGCTTAGATTGGCCCAGAGACCGTGGATTTCCACGCTTTCTTGGCGCCTTCAGCCTCAAACCACCCTTTCTCACTCGCCCCATGGACGGCCTCCATAATTACCATAGGTCTGGAGATTGCTGCCATGCCCAAGGAGCCATGAGGGAAAGCTGTGGCTTCTTTGAAAGCTCTCTGGGAACCGCTTGCATTGCCCCAGAGACCTTGGGTCTTCGGCCTTTTCTAGCGCCTTCAGCCTCAGAACCACCCTTTCTCATTCGCCCCAGGGACGGCCTCCAAAGTTAACATAGGTCTGGAGATTGCTGCCACGCCCAAGGAGCCACGAGGGAAAACTGTGGCTTCTGTTAAATCTCTCTGGGAACCGCTTAGGTTGCCACACAGACCCTGGGGATCCGGTCTTTCCTGGCGCCTTCGGCCTCAAAACCACCCTTTCTCACTCGCCCCAGGGACGGCCTCCAAAATTACCATAGGTCTAGAGGTTGCTGCCACGCCCAAGGAGCCACGAGGGAAAACTGTGGCTTCTTTGAAAGCTCTCTGGGAACCGCTTAGGTTGCCACACAGACCTTGGGGCTCCGGGATTTGGTGGCATCTTCAGCCTCAGAACTGCCCTTTCTCACTCGCCCCAGGGACGGCCTCCAAAGTAAACATAGGTCTGGAGATTGCTGCCACGCCCAAGGAGCCACGAGGACACAGTGTGGCTTCTGTTAAATCTCTCTGGAAAACGCTTAGGTTGCCACACAGACCTTGGGGCTCCGGGATTTGCTGGCATCTTCAGCCTCAAAACCACCCTTTCTCACTCGCCCCAGGGATGGACTCAAAAGGTACCATAGGTCTAGAGGTTGCTGCCACACCCAAGGAGCCACGAGGGCAAAATGTGGCTTGCTCTAAAGCTCTCTGGGAACTGCTTAGATTGGCCCAGAGACCGTGGATTTCCACGCTATCTTGGCGCCTTCAGCCTCAAAACCACCCTTTCTCACTCACCCCAGGGACGGCCTCCAAAATTACCATAGGTCTGGAGATTGCTGCCACGAGGGAAAACTCTGGCTTCTGTTTAATCTCTCTGGGAACCGTTTAGTTTGAAACACAGACCTGGGGATCCGGTCTTTCCTGGCATCTTCAGCCTCAGAACTGCCCTTTCTCACTCGCCCCAGGGACGGCCTCCAAAGTAAACATAGGTCTGGAGATTGCTGCCACACCCAAGGAGCCACGAGGGCAAAATGTGGCTTGCTCTAAAGCTCTCTGGGAACTGCTTAGATTGGCCCAGAGACTGTGGATTTCCACGCTTTCTTGGCGCCTTCAGCCTCAAACCCACCCTTTCTCACTCGCCCCATGGACGGCCTCCATAATTACCATAGGTCTGGAGATTGCTGCCATGCCCAAGGAGCCATGAGGGAAAGCTGTGGCTTCTTTGAAAGCTCTCTGGGAACCGCTTGCATTGCCCCAGAGACCTTGGGTCTTTGGCCTTTCCTAGCGCCTTCAGCCTCAGAACCACCCTTTCTCACTCGCCCCAGGGATGGACTCAAAAGTAAACATAGGTCTGGAGATTGCTGCCACGCCCAAGGAGCCACGAGGACACAGTGTGGCTTCTGTAAAATCTCTCTGGAAAACGCTTAGGTTGCCAGACAGACCTTGCGGCTCCGGGTTTTCCTGGCGCCTTCAGCCTCAAAACCACCCTTTCTCACTCGCCCCATGGACGGCCTCCATAATTACCATAGGTCTGGAGATTGCTGCCACACCCAAGGAGCCACGAGGGAAAACTGTGGCTTGCTCTAAAGCTCTCTGGGAACTGCTTAGATTGGCCCAGAGACCATGGATTTCCACGCTTTCTTGGTGCCTTCAGCCTCAAAACCACCCTTTCTCACTCGCCCCAGGGACGGCCTCCGAAACAGCAGTTGTCTAGACATTGCTGCCAAGCCCAAGAAGGCACGAGGGCATACTGTGGCTTCTGTGAAATCTCTCTGGGAACCGCTTAGGTTGCCACACAGACCTGGGGATCCGGTCTTTCCTCGCGCCTTCGGCCTCAAAACCACCCTTTCTCACTCGCCCCAGGGACGGCCTCCAAAATTACCATAGGTCTGGAGATTGCTGCCACGCCCAAGGAGCCACGAGGGAAAACTGTGGCTTCTGTCAAATCTCTCTGGGAACCGCTTAGGTTGCCACACAGACCTTGGGGCTCCGGGATTTGCTGGCATCTTCAGGCCTCAGAACTGCCTTTCTCACTCGCCCCAGGGACGGCCTCCAAAGTAAACATAGGTCTGGAGATTTGCTGCCAACCCAAGGAGCCACGAGGGCAAAATGTGGCTTCTGTTAAATCTCTCTGGGAACTGCTTAGGTTGCCACAGAGACCTGGGGATCCGATCTTTCCTGGCGCCTTCAGCCTCAAAACCACCCTTTCTCACTCGCCCCAGGGACGGCCTCCGAAACAGCAGTTGTCTCAACATTGATGCCAAGACCAAGAAGGCACGAGGGCATACTGTGGCTTCTGTTAAATCTCTCTGGGAACCGTTTGCATTACCCCAAGGATTTTCGGTTTCGGGTTTTCCTGGCACCTTCAGCCTCAATACCACCCTTTCTCACTCGCCCCATGGACGGCCTCCATAATTACCATAGGTCTGGAGATTGCTGCCATGCCCAAGGAGCCATGAGGGAAAGCTGTGGCTTCTTTGAAAGCTCTCTGGGAACCGCTTGCATTACCCCAGAGACCTTGGGTCTTCGTCTTTCCTAGCGCCTTCAGCCTCAGAACCACCTTTTCTCACTCGCCCCAGGGACGGACTCCAAAGTAAACATAGGTCTGGAGATTGCTGCCACGTCCAAGGAGCCACGAGGGAAAACTGTGGCTTGCTCTAAAGCTCTCTGGGAACTGCTTAGATTGGCCCAGAGACCGTGGATTTCCGCGCTTTCTTGGTGCCTTCAGCCTCAATACCACCCTTTCTCACTCGCCCCAGGGACGGCCTCCGAAACAGCAGTTGTCTAGACATTGCTGCCAAGCCCAAGAAGGCACGCGGGAAAACTCTGGCTTCTGTTAAATCTCTCTGGGAACCGTTTGCATTGCCCCACAGATTTTCGGTTTCGGGTTTTCCTGGCACCTTCAGCCTCAATACCACCCTTTCTCACTCGCCCCAGGGATGGACTCAAAAGGTACCATAGGTCTGGAGATTGCTGCCACACCCAAGGAGCCACGAGGGCAAACTGTGGCTTCTTTTAAATCTCTCTGGGAACCGCTTAGGTTGCCACACAGACCTTGGGGCTCCGGGATTTGCTGGCATCTTCAGCCTCAGAACTGCCCTTTCTCACTCGCCCCAGGGACGGCCCCCAAAATTACCATAGGCCTGGAGATTGCTGCCACGCCCAAGGAGCCACGAGAGCAAACTGTGGCTTGCTCTAAAGCTCTCTGGGAACTGTTTAGATTGGCCCAGAGACCGTGGATTTCCACGCTTTCTTGGTGCCTTCAGCCTCAAAACCACCCTTTCTCACTCGCCCCATGGACGGCCTCCATAATTACCATAGGTCTGGAGATTGCTGCCACGCCCAAGAAGCCACGAGGGAAAACTCTGGCTTCTGTTAAATCTCTCTGGGAACCGCTTAGTTTGAAACACAGACCTGGGGATCCGGTCTTTCCTGGCATCTTCAGCCTCAGAACTGCCCTTTCTCACTCGCCCCAGGGACGGCCTCCAAAGTAAACATAGGTCTGGAGATTGCTGCCACGCCCAAGGAGCTACGAGGGAAAACACTGGCTTGCTCTAAAGCTCTCTGGCAACTGCTTAGATTGGCCCAGAGACTGTGGATTTCCACGCTTTCTTGGCGCCTTCAGCCTCAAACCCACCGTTTCTCACTCGCCCCATGGACGGCCTCCATAATTACCATAGGTCTGGAGATTGCTGCCACGCCCAAGGAGCCACGAGGGCAAACTCTGGCTTCTGTTTAAGCCCTCTGGGAACCGCTTAGTTTGCCACACAGACCTGGGGATCCGGTCTTTCTTGGCGCCTTCAGCCTCAAAACCACCCTTTCTCACTCGCCCCAGGGATGGAGTCAAAAGGTACCATAGGTGTACATGTTGCTGCCACACCCAAGGAGCCACGAGGGCAAACTGTGGCTTCTGTTAAATCTCTCTGGGCACCGCTCTAGGTTGCCACAGAGACCTGGGGATCCGATCTTTCCTGGCGCCTTCAGCCTCAAAACCACCCTTTCTCACTCACCCCAGGGACGGCCTCCGAAACAGCAGTTGTCTCGACATTGATGCCAAGACCAAGAAGGCACGAGGGCATACTGTGGCTTCTGTTAAATCTCTCTGGGAACCGCTTAGGTTGCCACACAGACCTTGGGGCTCCGGGATTCTGGCATCCTTCAGCCTCAGAACTCAGCCCTTTCTCACTCGCCCCAGGGATGGCCATCCAAAGTAAACATAGGTCTGGAGACTTTCTGCCACGCCCACAGGAGCCACGAGGGGAAACTGTGGCTTCTCTAAATCTCTCTTGGGAACCTGCTTATGTTGCCACCCAGAGACCTGGGGATCCGGTCTTTCCTAGCGCCTTTCAGCCTCAAAACCACCCTTTCTCCACTCGCCCCAATGGACTGGCCTCCATAATTACCATAGGTCTGGAGATTGCTGCCATGCCAAGGAGCCATGAGGGAAAGCTGTGGCTTCTTTGAAAGCTCTCTGGGAAACCGCTTGCATCGCACCCAAGACCTTGGGGTCTCGGCCTTTCCTAGCGCCTTCAGCCTCAGAACCACCCTTTCTCACTCACCCCAGGGACGGACCTCCAAAATTACCATAGCCTGGAGATTGCTGTCCACTGCCCAAGGAGCCACGAGAGCAAACTGTGGTTTGCTCTAAAGCTCTCTGGGAACTGCTTAGATTGGCCCAGAGACCGTGGATTTCCACGCTATCTTGGCGCCTTCAGCCTCAAAACCACCCTTTCTCACTCGCCCCATGGACGGCCTCCATAATTACCATAGGTCTGGAGATTGCTACCACGCCCAAGAAGCCACGAGGGAAAACTCTGGCTTCTGTTAAATCTCTCTGGGAACGGCTTAGTTTGAAACACAGACCTGGGGATCTGGTCTTTCCTGGCATCTTCAGCCTCAGAACTGCCCTTTCTCACTCGCCCCAGGGACGGCCTCCAAAGTAAACATAGGTCTGGAGATTGCTGCCACGCCCAAGGAGGTATGAGGGAAAACTGTGGCTTGCTCTAAAGCTCTCTGGCAACTGCTTAGATTGGCCCAGAGACCGTGGATTTCCACGCTTTCTTGGCGCCTTCAGCCTCAAACCCACCCTTTCTCACTCGCCCCAGGGATGGACTCAAAAGGTACCATAGGTCTAGAGGTTGCTGCCACACCCAAGGAGGCACGAGGGCAAACTGTGGCTTCAGTTAAATCTCTCTGGGAACCGCTTAGGTTGCCACACAGACCTGGGGATCCGATCTTTCCTGGCGCCTTCAGCCTCAAAACCACCCTTTCTCACTCGCCCCAGGGACGGCCTCCGAAACAGCAGTTGTCTCAACATTGATGCCAAGACCAAGAAGGCACGAGGGCATACTGTGGCTTCTGTTAAATCTCTCTGGGAACCGTTTGCATTACCCCACAGATTTTCGGTTTCGGGTTTTCCTGGCACCTTCAGCCTCAATACCACCCTTTCTCACTCGCTCCATGGACGGCCTCCATAATTACCATAGGTCTGGAGATTGCTGCCATGCCCAAGGAGCCATGAGGGAAAGCTGTGGCTTCTTTGAAAGCTCTCTGGGAACCGCTTGCATTGCCCCAGAGAGCTTGGGTCTTCGCCTTTCCTAGCGCCTTCAGCCTCAGAACCACCCTTTCTCACTCGCCCCAGGGACGGACTCCAAAGTAAACATAGGTCTGGAGATTGCTGCCACGCCCAAGGAGCCACGAGGGAAAACTGTGGCTTCTGTCAAATCTCTCTGGGAAACGCTTAGGTTGCCACACAGACCTTGGGGCTCCGGGATTTGCTGGCATCTTCAGCGTCAGAACTGCCCTTTCTCACTCCTCCCAGGGATGGCCTCCAAAGTAAACATAGGTCTGAAGATTGCTGCCCCGACCAAGGAGCCACGAGGGAAAACTGTGCCTTGCTCTGAAGCTCTCTAGGAACTGCTTAGATTGGCCCAGAGACCGTGGATTTCCACGCTTTCTTGGTGCCTTCAGCCTCAAAACCACCCTTTCTCACTCGCCCCGTGGAAGGCCTCCATAACTACCATAGGTCTGGAGATTGCTACCACGCCCAAGAAGCCACGAGGGAAAACTCTGGCTTCTGTTAAATCTCTCTGGGAACCGCTTAGTTTGAAACACAGACCTGGGGATCCGGTCTTTCCTGGCATCTTCACCCTCAGAACTGCCCTTTCTCATTCGCCCCAGGGACGGCCTCCAAAATTACCATAGGTCTGGAGATTGCTACCACGTCCTAGAAGCCACGAGGGCAAAATCTGGCTTCTGTTAAATCTCTCTGGGAACCGCTTAGGTTGCCACACAGACCTTGGGGCTTCGGGATTTGCTGGCATCTTCAGCCTCAGAACTGCCCTTTCTCACTCGCTCCAGGGACGGCCTCCAAAGTAAACATAGGTCTGGAGATTGCTGCCACGCCCAAGGAGCCACGAGGGAAAACTGTGGCTTGCTCTAAAGCTCTCTGGGAACTGCTTATATTGCCCCAGAGACCATGGATTTCCACGCTTTCTTGGGAACTTCAGCCTCAATACCACCCTTTCTCACTCGCCCCATGGACGGCCTCCGAAACAGCAGTTGTCTCGACATTGCTGCCAAGGCCAAGAAGGCACGAGGGCATACTGTAGCTTCTGTTAAATCTCTCTGGGAACCGTTTGCATTGCCCCACAGATTTTCAGTTTCGGGTTTTCCTGGCGCCTTCAGCATCAATACCACCCTTTCTCACTCGCCCCATGGACGGCCTCCATAATTACCATAGGTCTGGAGATTGCTGCCACGCCCAAGGAGCCATGAGGGAAAGCTGTGGCTTCTTTGAAAGCTCTCTGCGAACCTCCTGGATTGCCCCAGAGACCTTGGGTCTTTGGCCTTTCCTAGCGCCTTCAGCCTCAGAACCACCTTTTCTCACTCGCCCCAGGGACGGCCTCCAAAATCACCATAGGCCTGGAGATTGCTGCCACGCCCAAGGAGCCACGAGGGCAAACTGTGGCTTCTGTTAAATCTCTCTGGGAACTGCTTAGGTTGCCACACAGACCTTGGGGCTCCGGGATTTGCTAGCATCTTCAGCCTCAGAACTGCCCTTTCTCACTCGCCCCAGGGATGGCCTCCAAAGTAAACATATGTCTGGAGATTGCTGCCACACCCAAAGAGCCACGAGGGCAAACTGTGGCTTCAGTTAAGTCTCTCTGGGAACCGCTTAGGTTGCCACACAGACCTTGGGGCTCCGGGCTTTCCTGGCGCCTTCAGCCTCAAAACCACCCTTTCTCACTCGCCCCAGGGATGGACTCAAAAGGTACCATAGGTCTAGAGGTTGCTGCCACACCCAAGGAGCCACGAGGGCAAACTGTGGCTTCAGTTAAATCTCTCTGGGAACTGCTTAGTTTGAAACACAGACCTGGGGATCCGGGCTTTCCTGGCGCCTTCAGCCTCAGAACCACCCTTTCTCACTCGCCCCAGGGACGGCCTCCATAATTACCATAGGTCTGGAGATTGCTGCCATGCCCAAGGAGCATGAGGGAAAGCTGTGGCCTTCTTTGAAAGCTCTCTGGGAACCGCTTGCATTGCCCCAGAGACCTTGGGTCTTCGGCCTTTCCTAGCGCCTTCAGCCTCAGAACCACCCATTTCTCACTCGCCCCAGGGACGGCCTCCAAAATCACCATAGGCCTGGAGATTGCTGCCACGCCCAAGGAGCCACGAGGAAAAACTGTGGCTTCTGTTAAATCTCTCTGGGAACCGCTTAGGTTGCCACACAGACCTTGGGGCTCCGGGATCTGCTAGCATCTTCAGCCTTCAGAACTGCCCTTTCCTGACTCGCCCCAGGGACGGCCTCCAAAGTAAACATAGGTTTGGAGATTGCTGCCACGCCAAGGAGCCATGAGGGAAAGCTGTGGCTTCTTTGAAAGCTCTCTGGGAACCGCTTGCATCGCCCCAGGAGACCTTGGGTCCTTCGGCCTTTCCTAGCGCCTTCAGCCTCAGAAATGCCCTTTCTCACTCGCTCCAGAGACGGCCTCTGCGACGATCGAGGGAAGACAAAGCAGCCGACTCAATGTGAGTGAGAAAGCAAGCTTCAGTTTATTGCCCGAATGCGCTTCATTATATAGCTACTGGTTATATCACCGCTTGAATATTGGCTAATTATAAAAGTCATCTGCTCACTGCGATTGGTTCTCTGTCCACACGACAGGGTTCACCCTTAGTTCCCTATTCCTTATCAGCTCCTTATTCTTGCTTCTGCATTCTCATGCTTGTTTACTTAGTACTTTCCCCATCGCCGAGCTGTAACTTGGCTTCTACGCTATTCTCATCTCACATAACTCCTCTATTGTCCCATGAACCTTGCTCCTCAGCCATTCTGCAACAAGGCCTCTAAAGTAAACATAAGTCTGGAGATTGCTGCCACACCCAAGGAGCCACGAGGGAAAACTGTGGCTTCTGTTTAATCTCTCTGGGAACCGCTTAGGTTGCCACACAGACCTGGGGATCCGGGCTTTCCTGGCATCTTCAGCCTCAGAACCGCCCTTTCTCACTCCTACCAGGAATGGCCTCCAAAGTAAACATAGGTCTGGAGATTGCTGCCCCGCCCAAGGAGCCACGAGGGAAAACTGTGGCTTGCTCTAAAGCTCTCTGGGAACTGCTTAGATTGGCCCAGAGACTGTGGATTTCCACGCTTTCTTGGCGCCTTCAACCTCAAAACCACCCTTTCTCACTCGCCCCATGGACGGCCTCCATAATTAGCATAGGTCTGGAGATTGCTGCCATGCCCAAGGAGCCATGAGGGAAAGCTGTGGCTTCTTTGAAAGCTCTCTGGGAACCGTTTAGGTTGCCACACAGACCTTGGGGCTTCCGGGATTTTGCTAGCATCTTCAGCCTCAGAACTGCCCTTGTCTCACTCCTCCCAGGGACGGCCCTCCAAAGTAAACATAGGTCTGGAGATTTCTGCCACACCCAAGGAGCCACGAGGGCAAACTTTGGCTTCTGTTAAATCTCTCTGGGAACCGCTTAGGTTGCCACACAGACCTGGGGATCCGGGCTTTCCTGGCGCCTTCAGCCTCCAAACCCACCCTTTCTCACTCGCCCCAGGGATGGACTCAAAAGGTACTATAGGTCTAGAGGTTGCTGCCACACCCAAGGAGCCACCGAGGGCAAAACTGTGGCTTCTGTTAAATCTCTCTGGGAACTGCTTAGTTTGAAACAAAGACCTTCGGGCTCTGGCTTTCCTGACAACTTCAGCTCAGAAACCACCCTTTCTCACTCGTCCCAGGGACGGCCTCCAAAGTAAACATAGGTCTGGAGATTGCTGCCACGCCCAAGGAGCCACGAGGGAAAACTGTGGCTTGCTCTAAAGCTCTCTAGGAACTGCTTAGATCGGCCCAGAGACCGTGGATTTCCACGCTTTCTTGGCGCCTTCAGCCTCAAAACAACCCTTTCTCAATCGCCACAGGGATGGACTCAAAAGTTACCATAGGTCTAGAGGTTGCTGCCACACCCAAGGAGGCACGAGGGCAAACTGTGGCTTCTGTTAAATCTCTCTGGGAACTGCTTAGGTTGCCACAGGGACCTTGGGGCTCCGGGCTTTCCTGGCGCCTTCAGCCTCAAAACCACCCTTTCTCACTCGTCCCAGGGACAGCCTCCATAATTGCCATAGGTCTGGAGATTGCTGCCATGCCCAAGGAGCCATGAGGGAAAGCTGTGGCTTCTTTGAAAGCTCTCTGGGAACCGCTGGCATTGCCCCAGAGACCTTGGGTCCTTCGGCCTTCCTAGCGCCTTCAGCCTCAGAACCACCCATTTCTCACTCGCCCCAGGGACGTCCTCCAAAATCACCATAGGCCTGGAGATTGCTGCCACGCCCAAGGAGCCACGAGGGAAAACTGTGCCTTCTGTAAATCTCTCTGGGAACCGCTTAGGTTGCCACACAGACCTGGGGATCTGGTCTTTCCTGGCATCTTCAGCCTCAGAACTGCCCTTTCTCACTCGCTCCAGGGACGGCCTCCAAAGTAAACATAGGTCTGGAGATTGCTGCCACACCCAAGGAGCCACGAGGGCAAACTGTGGCTTCTGTTTAATCCCTCTGGGAACCGCTTAGGTTGCCACACAGACCTTGGGGCTCCGGGATTTGCTGGCATCTTCAGCCTCAGAAACACCCTTTCTCACTCCTACCAGGGACGGCCTCCAAAGTAAACATAGGTCTGGAGATTGCTGCCACGCCCAAGGAGACACGAGGGAAAACTGTGCCTTGCTCTAAAGCTCTCTGGGAACTGCTTAGATTGGCCCAGAGACCGTGGATTTCCACGCTTTCTTGGCGCCTTCAGCCTCAAAACCACCCTTTCTCACTCGTCCCAGGGACGGCCTCCATAATTACCATAGGTCTGGAGATTGCTGCCATGCCCAAGGAGCCATGAGGGAAAGCTTTGGCTTCTTTGAAAGCTCTCTGGGAACCGCTTGGATTGCCCCAGAGACCTTGGGTCTTCGGTCTTTCCTAGCGCCTTCAGCCTCAGAACCACCCTTTCTCACTCGCCCCAGGGACGGCCTCCAAAGTAAACATAGGTCTGGAGATTTCTGCCACACCCAAGGAGCCACGAGGGCAAACTGTGGCTTCTGTTAAATCTCTCTGGGAACCGCTTAGGTTGCCACACAGACCTGGGGATCCGGTGTTTCCTGGCGCCTTCAGCCTCAAAACCACCCTTTCTCACTCGCCCCAGGGATGGACTCAAAAGTTACCATAGGTCTAGAGGTTGCTGCCACACCCAAGGAGCCACGAGGGCAAACTGTGGCTTCTGTTAAATCTCTCTGGGAAACTGCTTAGTTTGAAACACAGACCTTGGGGCTCTGGGCTTTCCTGGCAACTTCAGCCTCAGAACCACCCTTTCTCACTCGCCCCAGGGACGGCCTCCAAAGTAAACATAGGTCTGGAGATTGCTGCCACGCCAAGGAGCCACGAGGAAAAACTGTGGCTTGCTCTAAAGCTCTCTAGGAACTGCTTAGATTGGCCCAGAGGACCGTGGATTTCCACGCTTTCCTGGGAACTTCAGCCTCAAAACCACCCTTCTCACTCGCCCCATGTATGGCCTCAAAGTAAACATAGGTCTGGAGATTACTGCCACGCCCAAGGAGCCACGAGGGGAAAACTGTGGCTTGCTCTAAAGCTACTCTGGAAAACTGCTTAGATTGGCCCAGAGACCGTGGATTTCCACGCTTTCTTGGCGCCTTCAGCCTCAAAACCACCCTTTCTCACTCGCCACAGGGATGGACTCAAAAGTTACCATAGGTCTAGAGGTTGCTGCCACACCCAAGGAGGCACGAGGGCAAACTGTGGCTTCTGTTAAATCTCTCTGGGAACTGCTTAGGTTGCCACAGGGACCTTGGGGCTCCGGGCTTTCCTGGCGCCTTCAGCCTCAAAACCACCCATTTCTCACTCGCCCCAGGGACGTCCTCCAAAATCACCATAGGCCTGGAGATTGCTGCCACGCCCAAGGAGCCACGAGGGAAAACTGTGGCTTCTGTTAAATCTCTCTGGGAACCGCTTAGGTTGCCACACAGACCTTGGGGCTCCGGGCTTTCCTGGCGCCTTCAGCCTCAGAAACACCCTTTCTCACTCCTACCAGGGACGGCCTCCAAAGTAAACATAGGTCTGGAGATTGCTGCCACGCCCAAGGAGACACGAGGGCAAACTGTGGCTTCTGTTAATCCCTCTGGGAACCGCTTAGGTTGCCACACAGACCTTGGGGCTCCGGGATTTGCTGGCATCTTCAGCCTCAGAAACACCCTTTTTCACTCCTACGAGGGACGGCCTCCAAAGTAAACATAGGTCTGGAGATTGCTGCCACACCCAAGGAGCCACGAGGGAAAACTTTGGCTTCTGTTTAATCCCTCTGGGAACCGCTTAGGTTGCCACACAGACCTTGGGGCTCCGGGGATTTGCTGGCATCTTCAGCCTCAGAAACACCCTTTCTCACTCCTACCAGGGACGGCCTCCAAAGTAAACATAGGTCTGGAGATTGCTGCCACGCCCAAGGAGACACGAGGGAAAACTGTGGCTTGCTCTAAAGCTCTCTGGAAACTGCTTAGATTGGCCCAGAGACCGTGGATTTCCACGCTTTCTTGGCGCCTTCAGCCTCAAAACCACCCTTTCTCACTCGCCCCAGGGACGGCCTCCATAATTACCATAGGTCTGGAGATTGCTGCCATGCCCAAGGAGCCATGAGGGAAAGCTTTGGCTTCTTTGAAAGCTCTCTGGGAACCGCTTGGATTGCCCCAGAGACCTTGGGTCTTCGGTCTTTCCTAGCGCCTTCAGCCTCAGAACCACCCTTTCTCACTCGCCCCAGGGACGGCCTCCAAAGTAAACATAGGTCTGGAGATTGCTGCCACACCCAAGGAGCCACGAGGGCAAACTGTGGCTTCTGTTAAATCTCTCTGGGAACCGCTTAGGTTGCCACACAGACCTGGGGATCCGGGCTTTCCTGGCGCCTTCAGCCTCAAAACCACCCTTTCTCACTCGCCCCAGGGATGGACTAAAAAGGTACTATAGGTCTAGAGGTTGCTGCCACACCCAAGGAGCCACGAGGGCAAACTGTGGCTTCAGTTAAATCTCTCTGGGAACTGCTTAGTTTGAAACACAGACCTTGGGGCTCTGGGCTTTCCTGGCAACTTCAGCCTCAGAACCACCCTTTCTCACTCGTCCCAGGGACGGCCTCCAAAGTAAACATAGGTCTGGAGATTGCTGCCACGCCCAAGGAGCCAGGAGGAAAAACTGTGGCTTGCTCTAAAGCTCTCTAGGAACTGCTTAGATTGGCCCAGAGACCGTGGATTTCCACGCTTTCCTGGGAACTTCAGCCTCAAAACCACCCTTTCTCACTCGCCCCATGTATGGCCTCAAAGTAAACATAGGTCTGGACATTACTGCCACGCCCAAGGAGCCACGAGGGAAAACTGTGGCTTGCTCTAAAGCTCTCTGGAAACTGCTTAGATTGGCCCAGAGACCGTGGATTTCCACGCTTTCTTGGCGCCTTCAGCCTCAAAACAACCCTTTCTCAATCGCCACAGGGATGGACTCAAAAGTTACCATAGGTCTAGAGGTTGCTGCCACACCCAAGGAGGCACGAGGGCAAACTGTGGCTTCTGTTAAATCTCTCTGGGAACCGCTTAGGTTGCCACACAGACCTTGGGGCTCCGGGCTTTCCTGGCGCCTTCAGCCTCAAAACCACCCTTTCTCACTCGTCCCAGGGACGGCCTCCATAATTACCATAGGTCTGGAGATTGCTGCCATGCCCAAGGAGCCATGAGGGAAAGCTGTGGCTTCTTTGAAAGCTCTCTGGGAACCGCTTGCATTGCCCCAGAGACCTTGGGTCTTCGGCCTTTCCTAGCGCCTTCAGCCTCAGAACCACCCATTTCTCACTCGCCCCAGGGACGTCCTCCAAAATCACCATAGGCCTGGAGATTGCTGCCACGCCCAAGGAGCCACGAGGGCAAACTGTGGCTTCTGTTAAATCTCTCTGGGAACCGCTTAGGTTGCCACACAGACCTGGGGATCTGGTCTTTCCTGGCATCTTCAGCCTCAGAACTGCCCTTTCTCACTCCTCCCAGGGACGGCCTCCAAAGTAAACATAGGTCTGGAGATTGCTGCCACGCCCAAGGAGCTACGAGGGAAAACACTGGCTTGCTCTAAAGCTCTCTGGCAACTGCTTAGATTGGCCCAGAGACTGTGGATTTCCACGCTTTCTTGGCGCCTTCAGCCTCAAACCCACCGTTTCTCACTCGCCCCATGGACGGCCTCCATAATTACCATAGGTCTGGACATTGCTGCCACGCCCAAGGAGCCACGAGGGAAAACTGTGGCTTCTGTTTAATCCCTCTGGGAACCGCTTAGGTTGCCACACAGACCTTGGGGCTCCGGGATTTGCTGGCATCTTCAGCCTCAGAACTGCCCTTTCTCACTCGCCCCAGGGACGGCCCCCAAAATTACCATAGGCCTGGAGATTGCTGCCACGCCCAAGGAGCCACGAGGGCAAACTGTGGCTTGCTCTAAAGCTCTCTGGGAACTGCTTAGATTGGCCCAGAGACCGTGGATTTCCACGCTTTCTTGGCGCCTTCAGCCTCAAAACCACCCTTTCTCACTCGCCCCATGGACGGCCTCCATAATTACCATAGGTCTGGAGATTGCTGCCACGCCCAAGGAGCCACGAGGGCAAACTGTGGCTTCTGTTAAATCTCTCTGGGAACTGCTTAGTTTGAAACACAGACCTGGGGATCCGGTCTTTCCTGGCGCCTTCAGCCTCAGAACTGCCCTTTCTCACTCGCCCCAGGGACGGCCTCCAAAGTAAACATAGGTCTGGAGATTGCTGCCACGCCCAAGGAGCTACGAGGGAAAACACTGGCTTGCTCTAAAGCTCTCTGGCAACTGCTTAGATTGGCCCAGAGACTGTGGATTTCCACGCTTTCTTGGCGCCTTCAGCCTCAAACCCACCGTTTCTCACTCGCCCCATGGACGGCCTCCATAATTACCATAGGTCTGGACATTGCTGCCACGCCCAAGGAGCCACGAGGGAAAACTGTGGCTTCTGTTAAATCTCTCTGGGAACCGCTTAGGTTGCCACACAGACCTTGGGGCTCCGGGATTTGCTGGCATCTTCAGCCTCAAAACCACCCTTTCTCACTCGACCCACGGACAGCCTCCAAAGTAAACATAGGTCTGGAGATTGCTGCCACGCCCAAGGAGCCACGAGGGCAAACTCTGGCTTCTGTTTAAGCCCTCTGGGAACCGCTTAGTTTGCCACACAGACCTGGGGATCCGGTCTTTCTTGGCGCCTTCAGCCTCAAAACCACCCTTTCTCACTCGCCCCAGGGATGGAGTCAAAAGGTACCATAGGTGTACATGTTGCTGCCACACCCAAGGAGCCACGAGGGCAAACTGTGGCTTCTGTTAAATCTCTCTGGGCACCGCTTAGGTTGCCACAGAGACCTGGGGATCCGATCTTTCCTGGCGCCTTCAGCCTCAAAACCACCCTTTCTCACTCACCCCAGGGACGGCCTCCGAAACAGCAGTTGTCTCGACATTGATGCCAAGACCAAGAAGGCACGAGGGCATACTGTGGCTTCTGTTAAATCTCTCTGGGAACCGCTTAGGTTGCCACACAGACCTTGGGGCTCCGGGATTTGCTGGCATCTTCAGCCTCAGAACTGCCCTTTCTCACTCGTCCCAGGGATGGCCTCCAAAGTAAACATAGGTCTGGAGATTGCTGCCACGCCCAAGGAGCCACGAGGGAAAACTGTGGCTTCTATTAAATCTCTCTGGGAACCGCTTATGTTGCCACACAGACCTGGGTATCCGGTCTTTCCTGGCGCCTTCAGCCTCAAAACCACCCTTTCTCACTCGCCCCAGGGACGGCCTCCATAATTACCATAGGTCTGGAGATTGCTGCCATGCCCAAGGAGCCATGAGGGAAAGCTGTGGCTTCTTTGAAAGCTCTCTGGGAACCGCTTGCATCGCCCCAGAGACCTTGGGTCTTCGGCCTTTCCTAGCGCCTTCAGCCTCAGAACCACCCTTTCTCACTCACCCCAGGGACGGACTCCAAAATTACCATAGGCCTGGAGATTGCTGCCACGCCCAAGGAGCCACGAGAGCAAACTGTGGTTTGCTCTAAAGCTCTCTGGGAACTGCTTAGATTGGCCCAGAGACCGTGGATTTCCACGCTATCTTGGCGCCTTCAGCCTCAAAACCACCCTTTCTCACTCGCCCCATGGACGGCCTCCATAATTACCATAGGTCTGGAGATTGCTACCACGCCCAAGAAGCCACGAGGGAAAACTCTGGCTTCTGTTAAATCTCTCTGGGAACGGCTTAGTTTGAAACACAGACCTGGGGATCTGGTCTTTCCTGGCATCTTCAGCCTCAGAACTGCCCTTTCTCACTCGCCCCAGGGACGGCCTCCAAAGTAAACATAGGTCTGGAGATTGCTGCCACGCCCAAGGAGGTATGAGGGAAAACTGTGGCTTGCTCTAAAGCTCTCTGGCAACTGCTTAGATTGGCCCAGAGACTGTGGATTTCCACGCTTTCTTGGCGCCTTCAGCCTCAAACCCACCCTTTCTCACTCGCCCCAGGGATGGACTCAAAAGGTACCATAGGTCTAGAGGTTGCTGCCACACCCAAGGAGGCACGAGGGCAAACTGTGGCTTCAGTTAAATCTCTCTGGGAACCGCTTAGGTTGCCACACAGACCTGGGGATCCGATCTTTCCTGGCGCCTTCAGCCCCCAAACCACCCTTTCTCATTCGCTCCAGGGACGGCCTCCGAAACAGCAGTTGTCTCAACATTGATGCCAAGACCAAGAAGGCACGAGGGCATACTGTGGCTTCTGTTAAATCTCTCTGGGAACCGTTTGCATTACCCCACAGATTTTCGGTTTCGGGTTTTCCTGGCACCTTCAGCCTCAATACCACCCTTTCTCACTCGCTCCATGGACGGCCTCCATAATTACCATAGGTCTGGAGATTGCTGCCATGCCCAAGGAGCCATGAGGGAAAGCTGTGGCTTCTTTGAAAGCTCTCTGGGAACCGCTTGCATTGCCCCAGAGACCTTGGGTCTTCGCCTTTCCTAGCGCCTTCAGCCTCAGAACCACCCTTTCTCACTCGCCCCAGGGACGGACTCCAAAGTAAACATAGGTCTGGAGATTGCTGCCACGCCCAAGGAGCCACGAGGGAAAACTGTGGCTTCTGTCAAATCTCTCTGGGAAACGCTTAGGTTGCCACACAGACCTTGGGGCTCCGGGATTTGCTGGCATCTTCAGCGTCAGAACTGCCCTTTCTCACTCCTCCCAGGGATGGCCTCCAAAGTAAACATAGGTCTGAAGATTGCTGCCCCGACCAAGGAGCCACGAGGGAAAACTGTGCCTTGCTCTGAAGCTCTCTAGGAACTGCTTAGATTGGCCCAGAGACCGTGGATTTCCACGCTTTCTTGGTGCCTTCAGCCTCAAAACCACCCTTTCTCACTCGCCCCGTGGAAGGCCTCCATAACTACCATAGGTCTGGAGATTGCTACCACGCCCAAGAAGCCACGAGGGAAAACTCTGGCTTCTGTTAAATCTCTCTGGGAACCGCTTAGTTTGAAACACAGACCTGGGGATCCGGTCTTTCCTGGCATCTTCACCCTCAGAACTGCCCTTTCTCATTCGCCCCAGGGACGGCCTCCAAAATTACCATAGGTCTGGAGATTGCTACCACGTCCTAGAAGCCACGAGGGCAAAATCTGGCTTCTGTTAAATCTCTCTGGGAACCGCTTAGGTTGCCACACAGACCTTGGGGCTCCGGGATTTGCTGGCATCTTCAGCCTCAGAACTGCCCCTTTCTCACTCGCTCCAGGGACGGCCTCCAAAGTAAACATAGGTCTGGAGATTGCTGCCACGCCCAAGGAGCCACGAGGGAAAACTGTGGCTTGCTCTAAAGCTCTCTGGGAACTGCTTATATTGCCCCAGAAACCGTGGATTTCCACGCTTTCCTGGGAACTTCAGCCTCAATACCACCCTTTCTCACTCGCCCCATGGACGGCCTCCGAAACAGCAGTTGTCTCGACATTGCTGCCAAGGCCAAGAAGGCACGAGGGCATACTGTAGCTTCTGTTAAATCTCTCTGGGAACCGTTTGCATTGCCCCACAGATTTTCAGTTTCGGGTTTTCCTGGCGCCTTCAGCCTCAATACCACCCTTTCTCACTCGCCCATGGACGGCCTCCATAATTACCATAGGTCTGGAGATTGCTGCCACGCCCAAGGAGCCATGAGGGAAAGCTGTGGCTTCTTTGAAAGCTCTCTGCGAACCTCCTGGATTGCCCCAGAGACCTTGGGTCTTTGGCCTTTCCTAGCGCCTTCAGCCTCAGAACCACCTTTTCTCCATCGCCCCAGGGACGGCCTCCAAAATCACCATAGGCCTGGAGATTGCTGCCACGCCCAAGGAGCCACGAGGGCAAACTGTGGCTTCTGTTAAATCTCTCTGGGAACTGCTTAGGTTGCCACACATACCTTGGGGCTCCGGGATTTGCTAGCATCTTCAGCCTCAGAACTGCCCTTTCTCACTCGCCCCAGGGATGGCCTCCAAAGTAAACATATGTCTGGAGATTGCTGCCACACCCAAAGAGCCACGAGGGCAAACTGTGGCTTCAGTTAAGTCTCTCTGGGAACCGCTTAGGTTGCCACACAGACCTTGGGGCTCCGGGCTTTCCTGGCGCCTTCAGCCTCAAAACCACCCTTTCTCACTCGCCCCAGGGATGGACTCAAAAGGGACCATAGGTCTAGAGGTTGCTGCCACACCCAAGGAGCCACGAGGGCAAACTGTGGCTTCAGTTAAATCTCTCTGGGAACTGCTTAGTTTGAAACACAGACCTTGGGGCTCTGGGCTTTCCTGGCGCCTTCAGCCTCAGAACCACCCTTTCTCACTCGTCCCAGAGACGGCCTCCATAATTACCATAGGTCTGGAGATTGCTGCCATGCCCAAGGAGCCATGAGGGAAAGCTGTGGCTTCTTTGAAAGCTCTCTGGGAACCGCTTGCATTGCCCCAGAGACCTTGGGTCTTTGGCCTTTCCTAGCGCCTTCAGCCTCAGAACCACCCATTTCTCACTCGCCCCAGGGACGGCCTCCAAAATCACCATAGGCCTGGAGATTGCTGCCACGCCCAAGGAGCCACGAGGGCAAACTGTGGCTTCTGTTAAATCTCTCTGGGAACCGCTTAGGTTGCCACACAGACCTTGGGGCTCCGGGATCTGCTAGCATCTTCAGCCTCAGAACTGCCCTTTCTGACTCGCCCCAGGGACGGCCTCCAAAGTAAACATAGGTCTGGAGATTGCTGCCACGCCCAAGGAGCCATGAGGGAAAGCTGTGGCTTCTTTGAAAGCTCTCTGGGAACCGCTTGCATCGCCCCAGAGACCTTGGGTCTTCGGCCTTTCCTAGCGCCTTCAGCCTCAGAAATGCCCTTTCTCACTCGCTCCAGAGACGGCCTCTGCGACGATCGAGGGAAGACAAGCAGCCGACTCAATGTGAGTTAGAAAGCAAGCTTCAGTTTATTGCCCGAATGCGCTTCATTATATAGCTACTGGTTATATCACCGCTTGAATATTGGCTAATTATAAAAGTCATCTGCTCACTGCGATTGGTTCTCTGTCCACACGACAGGGTTCACCCTTAGTTCCCTATTCTTATCAGCTCCTTATTCTTGCTTCTGCATTCTCATGGCTTGTTTACTTAGTACTTTCCCATCGCCGAGCTGTAACTTGCTTCTACGCTATTCTCATCTCACATAACTCCTCTATTGTCCCATGACCTTGCTCCTCAAGCCATTCTGCAACAGGCCTCTAAAGTAAACATAAGTCTGGAGATTGCTGCCACACCCAAGGAGCCACGAGGGAAAACTGTGGCTTCTGTTTAATCTCTCTGGGAACCGATTAGGTTCCCACACAGACCTGGGGATCCGGGCTTTCCTGGCATCTTCAGCCTCAGAAACGCCCTTTCTCACTCCTACCAGGGACGGCCTCCAAAGTAAACATAGGTCTGGAGATTGCTGCCACGCCCAAGGAGCCACGAGGGAAAACTCTGGCTTCCTCTAAAGCTCTCTGGGAACTGCTTAGATTGGCCCAGAGACTGTGGATTTCCACGCTTTCTTGGCGCCTTCAACCTCAAAAGCACCCTTTCTCACTCGCCCCATGGACAGCCTCCATAATTACCATAGGTCTGGAGATTGCTGCCATGCCCAAGGAGCCATGAGGGAAAGCTGTGGCTTCTTTGAAAGCTCTCTGGGAACCGTTTAGGTTGCCACACAGACCTTGGGGCTCCGGGATTTGCTAGCATCTTCAGCCTCAGAACTGCCCTTTCTCACTCCTCCCAGGGACGGCCTCCAAAGTAAACATAGGTCTGGAGATTTCTGCCACACCCAAGGAGCCACGAGGGCAAACTTTGGCTTCTGTTAAATCTCTCTGGGAACCGCTTAGGTTGCCACACAGACCTGGGGATCCGGGCTTTCCTGGCGCCTTCAGCCTCAAAACCACCCTTTCTCACTCGCCCCAGGGATGGACTCAAAAGGTACTATAGGTCTAGAGGTTGCTGCCACACCCAAGGAGCCACGAGGGCAAACTGTGGCTTCTGTTAAATCTCTCTGGGAACTGCTTAGTTTGAAACACAGACCTTCAGGCTCTGGGCTTTCCTGACAACTTCAGCCTCAGAACCACCCTTTCTCACTCGTCCCAGGGACGGCCTCCAAAGTAAACATAGGTCTGGAGATTGCTGCCACGCCCAAGGAGCCACGAGGGAAAACTGTGGCTTGCTCTAAAGCTCTCTAGGAACTGCTTAGATCGGCCCAGAGACCGTGGATTTCCACGCTTTCTTGGCGCCTTCAGCCTCAAAACAACCCTTTCTAAATCGCCACAGGGATGGACTCAAAAGTTACCATAGGTCTAGAGGTTGCTGCCACACCCAAGGAGGCACGAGGGCAAACTGTGGCTTCTGTTAAATCTCTCTGGGAACTGCTTAGGTTGCCACAGGGACCTTGGGGCTCCGGGCTTTCCTGGCGCCTTCAGCCTCAAAACCACCCTTTCTCACTCGTCCCAGGGACAGCCTCCATAATTGCCATAGGTCTGGAGATTGCTGCCATGCCCAAGGAGCCATGAGGGAAAGCTGTGGCTTCTTTGAAAGCTCTCTGGGAACCGCTTGCATTGCCCCAGAGACCTTGGGTCTTCGGCCTTTCCTAGCGCCTTCAGCCTCAGAACTACCCATTTCTCACTCGCCCCAGGGACGTCCTCCAAAATCACCATAGGCCTGGAGATTGCTGCCACGCCCAAGGAGCCACGAGGGCAAACTGTGGCTTCTGTTAAATCTCTCTGGGAACCGCTTAGGTTGCCACACAGACCTGGGGATCTGGTCTTTCCTGGCATCTTCAGCCTCAGAACTGCCCTTTCTCACTCGCCCCAGGGACGGCCTCCAAAGTAAACATAGGTCTGGAGATTGCTGCCACACCCAAGGAGCCACGAGGGCAAACTGTGGCTTCTGTTTAATCCCTCTGGGAACCGCTTAGGTTGCCACACAGACCTTGGGGCTCCGGGATTTGCTGGCATCTTCAGCCTCAGAAACACCCTTTTTCACTCCTACCAGGGACGGCCTCCAAAGTAAACATAGGTCTGGAGATTGCTGCCACGCCCAAGGAGACACGAGGGAAAACTGTGCCTTGCTCTAAAGCTCTCTGGGAACTGCTTAGATTGGCCCAGAGACCGTGGATTTCCACGCTTTCTTGGCGCCTTCAGCCTCAAAACCACCCTTTCTCACTCGTCCCAGGGACGGCCTCCATAATTACCATAGGTCTGGAGATTGCTGCCATGCCCAAGGAGCCATGAGGGAAAGCTTTGGCTTCTTTGAAAGCTCTCTGGGAACCGCTTGGATTGCCCCAGAGACCTTGGGTCTTCGGTCTTTCCTAGCGCCTTCAGCCTCAGAACCACCCTTTCTCACTCGCCCCAGGGACGGCCTCCAAAGTAAACATAGGTCTGGAGATTTCTGCCACACCCAAGGAGCCACGAGGGCAAACTGTGGCTTCTGTTAAATCTCTCTGGGAACCGCTTAGGTTGCCACACAGACCTGGGGATCCGGGCTTTCCTGGCGCCTTCAGCCTCAAAACCACCCTTTCTCACTCGCCCCAGGGATGGACTCAAAAGGTACTATAGGTCTAGAGGTTGCTGCCACACCCAAGGAGCCACGAGGGCAAACTGTGGCTTCTGTTAAATCTCTCTGGGAACTGCTTAGTTTGAAACACAGACCTTCGGGCTCTGGGCTTTCCTGACAACTTCAGCCTCAGAACCACCCTTTCTCACTCGTCCCAGGGACGGCCTCCAAAGTAAACATAGGTCTGGAGATTGCTGCCACGCCCAAGGAGCCAGGAGGAAAAACTGTGGCTTGCTCTAAAGCTCTCTAGGAACTGCTTAGATTGGCCCAGAGACCGTGGATTTCCACGCTTTCCTGGGAACTTCAGCCTCAAAACCACCCTTTCTCACTCGCCCCATGTATGGCCTCAAAGTAAACATAGGTCTGGAGATTACTGCCACGCCCAAGGAGCCACGAGGGAAAACTGTGGCTTGCTCTAAAGCTCTCTGGAAACTGCTTAGATTGGCCCAGAGACCGTGGATTTCCACGCTTTCTTGGCGCCTTCAGCCTCAAAACAACCCTTTCTCAA
Source organism: Fratercula arctica (assembly GCA_947846985.1). Taxonomy (NCBI): domain Eukaryota; kingdom Metazoa; phylum Chordata; class Aves; order Charadriiformes; family Alcidae; genus Fratercula; species Fratercula arctica. The sequence continues at coordinate 2,757,328 of CANTUZ010000027.1, forward strand.
TCGCCACAGGGATGGACTCAAAAGTTACCATAGGTCTAGAGGTTGCTGCCACACCCAAGGAGGCACGAGGGCAAACTGTGGCTTCTGTTAAATCTCTCTGGGAACTGCTTAGGTTGCCACAGGGACCTTGGGGCTCCGGGCTTTCCTGGCGCCTTCAGCCTCAAAACCACCCTTTCTCACTCGCCCCAGGGACGTCCTCCAAAATCACCATAGGCCTGGAGATTGCTGCCACGCCCAAGGAGCCACGAGGGCAAACTGTGGCTTCTGTTAAATCTCTCTGGGAACCGCTTAGGTTGCCACACAGACCTTGGGGCTCCGGGCTTTCCTGGCGCCTTCAGCCTCAGAAACACCCTTTCTCACTCCTACCAGGGACGGCCTCCAAAGTAAACATAGGTCTGGAGATTGCTGCCACGCCCAAGGAGACACGAGGGCAAACTGTGGCTTCTGTTTAATCCCTCTGGGAACCGCTTAGGTTGCCACACAGACCTTGGGGCTCCGGGATTTGCTGGCATCTTCAGCCTCAGAAACACCCTTTTTCACTCCTACCAGGGACGGCCTCCAAAGTAAACATAGGTCTGGAGATTGCTGCCACACCCAAGGAGCCACGAGGGCAAACTTTGGCTTCTGTTTAATCCCTCTGGGAACCGCTTAGGTTGCCACACAGACCTTGGGGCTCCGGGATTTGCTGGCATCTTCAGCCTCAGAAACACCCTTTCTCACTCCTACCAGGGACGGCCTCCAAAGTAAACATAGGTCTGGAGATTGCTGCCACGCCCAAGGAGACACGAGGGAAAACTGTGCCTTGCTCTAAAGCTCTCTGGGAACTGCTTAGATTGGCCCAGAGACCGTGGATTTCCACGCTTTCTTGGCGCCTTCAGCCTCAAAACCACCCTTTCTCACTCGCCCCAGGGACGGCCTCCATAATTACCATAGGTCTGGAGATTGCTGCCATGCCCAAGGAGCCATGAGGGAAAGCTTTGGCTTCTTTGAAAGCTCTCTGGGAACCGCTTGGATTGCCCCAGAGACCTTGGGTCTTCGGTCTTTCCTAGCGCCTTCAGCCTCAGAACCACCCTTTCTCACTCGCCCCAGGGACGGCCTCCAAAGTAAACATAGGTCTGGAGATTGCTGCCACACCCAAGGAGCCACGAGGGCAAACTGTGGCTTCTGTTAAATCTCTCTGGGAACCGCTTAGGTTGCCACACAGACCTGGGGATCCGGGCTTTCCTGGCGCCTTCAGCCTCAAAACCACCCTTTCTCACTCGCCCCAGGGATGGACTAAAAAGGTACTATAGGTCTAGAGGTTGCTGCCACACCCAAGGAGCCACGAGGGCAAACTGTGGCTTCAGTTAAATCTCTCTGGGAACTGCTTAGTTTGAAACACAGACCTTCGGGCTCTGGGCTTTCCTGGCAACTTCAGCCTCAGAACCACCCTTTCTCACTCGTCCCAGGGACGGCCTCCAAAGTAAACATAGGTCTGGAGATTGCTGCCACGCCCAAGGAGCCAGGAGGAAAAACTGTGGCTTGCTCTAAAGCTCTCTGGAAACTGCTTAGATTGGCCCAGAGACCGTGGATTTCCACGCTTTCTTGGCGCCTTCAGCCTCAAAACAACCCTTTCTCAATCGCCACAGGGATGGACTCAAAAGTTACCATAGGTCTAGAGGTTGCTGCCACACCCAAGGAGGCACGAGGGCAAACTGTGGCTTCTGTTAAATCTCTCTGGGAACCGCTTAGGTTGCCACACAGACCTTGGGGCTCCGGGCTTTCCTGGCGCCTTCAGCCTCAAAACCACCCTTTCTCACTCGTCCCAGGGACGGCCTCCATAATTACCATAGGTCTGGAGATTGCTGCCATGCCCAAGGAGCCATGAGGGAAAGCTGTGGCTTCTTTGAAAGCTCTCTGGGAACCGCTTGCATTGCCCCAGAGACCTTGGGTCTTCGGCCTTTCCTAGCGCCTTCAGCCTCAGAACCACCCATTTCTCACTCGCCCCAGGGACGTCCTCCAAAATCACCATAGGCCTGGAGATTGCTGCCACGCCCAAGGAGCCACGAGGGCAAACTGTGGCTTCTGTTAAATCTCTCTGGGAACCGCTTAGGTTGCCACACAGACCTGGGGATCTGGTCTTTCCTGGCATCTTCAGCCTCAGAACTGCCCTTTCTCACTCCTCCCCAGGGACGGCCTCCAAAGTAAACATAGGTCTGGAGATTGCTGCCACGCCCAAGGAGCTACGAGGGAAAACACTGGCTTGCTCTAAAGCTCTCTGGCAACTGCTTAGATTGGCCCAGAGACTGTGGATTTCCACGCTTTCTTGGCGCCTTCAGCCTCAAACCCACCGTTTCTCACTCGCCCCATGGACGGCCTCCATAATTACCATAGGTCTGGACATTGCTGCCACGCCCAAGGAGCCACGAGGGAAAACTGTGGCTTCTGTTTAATCCCTCTGGGAACCGCTTAGGTTGCCACACAGACCTTGGGGCTCCGGGATTTGCTGGCATCTTCAGCCTCAGAACTGCCCTTTCTCACTCGCCCCAGGGACGGCCCCCAAAATTACCATAGGCCTGGAGATTGCTGCCACGCCCAAGGAGCCACGAGAGCAAACTGTGGCTTGCTCTAAAGCTCTCTGGGAACTGCTTAGATTGGCCCAGAGACCGTGGATTTCCACGCTTTCTTGGCGCCTTCAGCCTCAAAACCACCCTTTCTCACTCGCCCCATGGACGGCCTCCATAATTACCATAGGTCTGGAGATTGCTGCCACGCCCAAGAAGCCACGAGGGAAAACTCTGGCTTCTGTTAAATCTCTCTGGGAACCGCTTAGTTTGAAACACAGACCTGGGGATCCGGTCTTTCCTGGCATCTTCAGCCTCAGAACTGCCCTTTCTCACTCGCCCCAGGGACGGCCTCCAAAGTAAACATAGGTCTGGAGATTGCTGCCACGCCCAAGGAGCTACGAGGGAAAACACTGGCTTGCTCTAAAGCTCTCTGGCAACTGCTTAGATTGGCCCAGAGACTGTGGATTTCCACGCTTTCTTGGCGCCTTCAGCCTCAAACCCACCGTTTCTCACTCGCCCCATGGACGGCCTCCATAATTACCATAGGTCTGGACATTGCTGCCACGCCCAAGGAGCCACGAGGGAAAACTGTGGCTTCTGTTAAATCTCTCTGGGAACCGCTTAGGTTGCCACACAGACCTTGGGGCTCCGGGATTTGCTGGCATCTTCAGCCTCAAAACCACCCTTTCTCACTCGACCCACGGACAGCCTCCAAAGTAAACATAGGTCTGGAGATTGCTGCCACGCCCAAGGAGCCACGAGGGCAAACTCTGGCTTCTGTTTAAGCCCTCTGGGAACCGCTTAGTTTGCCACACAGACCTGGGGATCCGGTCTTTCTTGGCGCCTTCAGCCTCAAAACCACCCTTTCTCACTCGCCCCAGGGATGGAGTCAAAAGGTACCATAGGTGTACATGTTGCTGCCACACCCAAGGAGCCACGAGGGCAAACTGTGGCTTCTGTTAAATCTCTCTGGGCACCGCTTAGGTTGCCACAGAGACCTGGGGATCCGATCTTTCCTGGCGCCTTCAGCCTCAAAACCACCCTTTCTCACTCACCCCAGGGACGGCCTCCGAAACAGCAGTTGTCTCGACATTGATGCCAAGACCAAGAAGGCACGAGGGCATACTGTGGCTTCTGTTTAAATCTCTCTGGGAACCGCTTAGGTTGCCACACAGACCTTGGGGCTCCGGGATTTGCTGGCATCTTCAGCCTCAGAACTGCCCTTTCTCACTCGTCCCAGGGATGGCCTCCAAAGTAAACATAGGTCTGGAGATTGCTGCCACGCCCAAGGAGCCACGAGGGAAAACTGTGGCTTCTATTAAATCTCTCTGGGAACCGCTTATGTTGCCACACAGACCTGGGTATCCGGTCTTTCCTGGCGCCTTCAGCCTCAAAACCACCCTTTCTCACTCGCCCCAGGGACGGCCTCCATAATTACCATAGGTCTGGAGATTGCTGCCATGCCCAAGGAGCCATGAGGGAAAGCTGTGGCTTCTTTGAAAGCTCTCTGGGAACCGCTTGCATCGCCCCAGAGACCTTGGGTCTTCGGCCTTTCCTAGCGCCTTCAGCCTCAGAACCACCCTTTCTCACTCACCCCAGGGACGGACTCCAAAATTACCATAGGCCTGGAGATTGCTGCCACGCCCAAGGAGCCACGAGAGCAAACTGTGGTTTGCTCTAAAGCTCTCTGGGAACTGCTTAGATTGGCCCAGAGACCGTGGATTTCCACGCTATCTTGGCGCCTTCAGCCTCAAAACCACCCTTTCTCACTCGCCCCATGGACGGCCTCCATAATTACCATAGGTCTGGAGATTGCTACCACGCCCAAGAAGCCACGAGGGAAAACTCTGGCTTCTGTTAAATCTCTCTGGGAACGGCTTAGTTTGAAACACAGACCTGGGGATCTGGTCTTTCCTGGCATCTTCAGCCTCAGAACTGCCCTTTCTCACTCGCCCCAGGGACGGCCTCCAAAGTAAACATAGGTCTGGAGATTGCTGCCACGCCCAAGGAGATATGAGGGAAAACTGTGGCTTGCTCTAAAGCTCTCTGGCAACTGCTTAGATTGGCCCAGAGACTGTGGATTTCCACGCTTTCTTGGCGCCTTCAGCCTCAAACCCACCCTTTCTCACTCGCCCCAGGGATGGACTCAAAAGGTACCATAGGTCTAGAGGTTGCTGCCACACCCAAGGAGCCACGAGGGCAAACTGTGGCTTCAGTTAAATCTCTCTGGGAACCGCTTAGGTTGCCACACAGACCTGGGGATCCGATCTTTCCTGGCGCCTTCAGCCTCAAAACCACCCTTTCTCACTCGCCCCAGGGACGGCCTCCGAAACAGCAGTTGTCTCAACATTGATGCCAAGACCAAGAAGGCACGAGGGCATACTGTGGCTTCTGTTAAATCTCTCTGGGAACCGTTTGCATTACCCCACAGATTTTCGGTTTCGGGTTTTCCTGGCACCTTCAGCCTCAATACCACCCTTTCTCACTCGCTCCATGGACGGCCTCCATAATTACCATAGGTCTGGAGATTGCTGCCATGCCCAAGGAGCCATGAGGGAAAGCTGTGGCTTCTTTGAAAGCTCTCTGGGAACCGCTTGCATTGCCCCAGAGACCTTGGGTCTTCGCCTTTCCTAGCGCCTTCAGCCTCAAAACAACCCTTTCTCACTCGCCCCAGGGACGGACTCCAAAGTAAACATAGGTCTAGAGGTTGCTGCCACGCCCAAGGAGCCACGAGGGAAAACTGTGGCTTCTGTCAAATCTCTCTGGGAAACGCTTAGGTTGCCACACAGACCTTGGGGCTCCGGGATTTGCTGGCATCTTCAGCCTCAGAACTGCCCTTTCTCACTCCTCCCAGGGATGGCCTCCAAAGTAAACATAGGTCTGGAGATTGCTGCCCCGACCAAGGAGCCACGAGGGAAAACTGTGCCTTGCTCTGAAGCTCTCTAGGAACTGCTTAGATTGGCCCAGAGACCGTGGATTTCCACGCTTTCTTGGTGCCTTCAGCCTCAAAACCACCCTTTCTCACTCGCCCCGTGGAAGGCCTCCATAACTACCATAGGTCTGGAGATTGCTACCACGCACAAGAAGCCACGAGGGAAAACTCTGGCTTCTGTTAAATCTCTCTGGGAACCGCTTAGTTTGAAACACAGACCTGGGGATCCGGTCTTTCCTGGCATCTTCACCCTCAGAACTGCCCTTTCTCATTCGCCCCAGGGACGGCCTCCAAAATTACCATAGGTCTGGAGATTGCTACCACGTCCTAGAAGCCACGAGGGCAAAATCTGGCTTCTGTTAAATCTCTCTGGGAACCGCTTAGGTTGCCACACAGACCTTGGGGCTTCGGGATTTGCTGGCATCTTCAGCCTCAGAACTGCCCTTTCTCACTCGCTCCAGGGACGGCCTCCAAAGTAAACATAGGTCTGGAGATTGCTGCCACGCCCAAGGAGCCACGAGGAAAAAACTGTGGCTTGCTCTAAAGCTCTGTGGGAAACTGCTTATATTGGCCCAGAGACCATGGATTTCCACGCTTTCTTGGGAACTTCAGCCTCAATACCACCCTTTCTCACTCGCCCCATGGACGGCCTCCGAAACAGCAGTTGTCTCGACATTGCTGCCAAGGCCAAGAAGGCACGAGGGCATACTGTAGCTTCTGTTAAATCTCTCTGGGAACCGTTTGCATTGCCCCACAGATTTTCAGTTTCGGGTTTTCCTGGCGCCTTCAGCATCAATACCACCCTTTCTCACTCGCCCCATGGACGGCCTCCATAATTACCATAGGTCTGGAGATTGCTGCCATGCCCAAGGAGCCACGAGGGAAAGCTGTGGCTTCTTTGAAAGCTCTCTGCGAACCTCCTGGATTGCCCCAGAGACCTTGGGTCTTTGGCCTTTCCTAGCGCCTTCAGCCTCAGAACCACCTTTTCTCACTCGCCCCAGGGACGGCCTCCAAAATCACCATAGGCCTGGAGATTGCTGCCACGCCCAAGGAGCCACGAGGGCAAACTGTGGCTTCTGTTAAATCTCTCTGGGAACTGCTTAGGTTGCCACACATACCTTGGGGCTCCGGGATTTGCTAGCATCTTCAGCCTCAGAACTGCCCTTTCTCACTCGCCCCAGGGATGGCCTCCAAAGTAAACATATGTCTGGAGATTGCTGCCACACCCAAAGAGCCACGAGGGCAAACTGTGGCTTCAGTTAAGTCTCTCTGGGAACCGCTTAGGTTGCCACACAGACCTTGGGGCTCCGGGCTTTCCTGGCGCCTTCAGCCTCAAAACCACCCTTTCTCACTCGCCCCAGGGATGGACTCAAAAGGTACCATAGGTCTAGAGGTTGCTGCCACACCCAAGGAGCCACGAGGGCAAACTCTGGCTTCTGTTAAATCTCTCTGGGAACTGCTTAGTTTGAAACACAGACCTTGGGGCTCTGGGCTTTCCTGGCAACTTCAGCCTCAGAACCACCCTTTCTCACTCGTCCCAGAGACGGCCTCCATAATTACCATAGGTCTGGAGATTGCTGCCATGCCCAAGGAGCCATGAGGGAAAGCTGTGGCTTCTTTGAAAGCTCTCTGGGAACCGCTTGCATTGCCCCAGAGACCTTGGGTCTTTGGCCTTTCCTAGCGCCTTCAGCCTCAGAACCACCCATTTCTCACTCGCCCCAGGGACGGCCTCCAAAATCACCATAGGCCTGGAGATTGCTGCCACGCCCAAGGAGCCACGAGGGCAAACTGTGGCTTCTGTTAAATCTCTCTGGGAACCGCTTAGGTTGCCACACAGACCTTGGGGCTCCGGGATCTGCTAGCATCTTCAGCCTCAGAACTGCCCTTTCTGACTCGCCCCAGGGACGGCCTCCAAAGTAAACATAGGTTTGGAGATTGCTGCCACGCCCAAGGAGCCATGAGGGAAAGCTGTGGCTTCTTTGAAAGCTCTCTGGGAACCGCTTGCATCGCCCCAGAGACCTTGGGTCTTCGGCCTTTCCTAGCGCCTTCAGCCTCAGAAATGCCCTTTCTCACTCGCTCCAGAGACGGCCTCTGCGACGATCGAGGGAAGACAAGCAGCCGACTCAATGTGAGTGAGAAAGCAAGCTTCAGTTTATTGCCCGAATGCGCTTCATTATATAGCTACTGGTTATATCACCGCTTGAATATTGGCTAATTATAAAAGTCATCTGCTCACTGCGATTGGTTCTCTGTCCACACGACAGGGTTCACCCTTAGTTCCCTATTCTTATCAGCTCCTTATTCTTGCTTCTGCATTCTCATGGCTTGTTTACTTAGTACTTTCCCATCGCCGAGCTGTAACTTGCTTCTACGCTATTCTCATCTCACATAACTCCTCTATTGTCCCATGACCTTGCTCCTCAAGCCATTCTGCAACAGGCCTCTAAAGTAAACATAAGTCTGGAGATTGCTGCCACACCCAAGGAGCCACGAGGGAAAACTGTGGCTTCTGTTTAATCTCTCTGGGAACCGATTAGGTTCCCACACAGACCTGGGGATCCGGGCTTTCCTGGCACCTTCAGCCTCAGAAACGCCCTTTCTCACTCCTACCAGGGACGGCCTCCAAAGTAAACATAGGTCTGGAGATTGCTGCCACGCCCAAGGAGCCACGAGGGAAAACTCTGGCTTCCTCTAAAGCTCTCTGGGAACTGCTTAGATTGGCCCAGAGACTGTGGATTTCCACGCTTTCTTGGCGCCTTCAACCTCAAAACCACCCTTTCTCACTCGCCCCAGGGACGGCCTCCATAATTACCATAGGTCTGGAGATTGCTGCCATGCCCAAGGAGCCATGAGGGAAAGCTGTGGCTTCTTTGAAAGCTCTCTGGGAACCGTTTAGGTTGCCACACAGACCTTGGGGCTCCGGGATTTGCTAGCATCTTCAGCCTCAGAACTGCCCTTTCTCACTCCTCCCAGGGACGGCCTCCAAAGTAAACATAGGTCTGGAGATTTCTGCCACACCCAAGGAGCCACGAGGGCAAACTTTGGCTTCTGTTAAATCTCTCTGGGAACCGCTTAGGTTGCCACACAGACCTGGGGATCCGGGCTTTCTTGGCGCCTTCAGCCTCAAAACCACCCTTTCTCACTCGCCCCAGGGATGGACTCAAAAGGTACTATAGGTCTAGAGGTTGCTGCCACACCCAAGGAGCCACGAGGGCAAACTGTGGCTTCTGTTAAATCTCTCTGGGAACTGCTTAGTTTGAAACACAGACCTTCGGGCTCTGGGCTTTCCTGACAACTTCAGCCTCAGAACCACCCTTTCTCACTCGTCCCAGGGACAGGCCTCCAAAGTAAACATAGGTCTGGAGATTGCTGCCACGCCCAAGGAGCCACGAGGGAAAACTGTGGCTTGCTCTAAAGCTCTCTAGGAACTGCTTAGATCGGCCCAGAGACCGTGGATTTCCACGCTTTCTTGGCGCCTTCAGCTCAAAACAACCCTTTCTCAATCGCCACAGGGATGGACTCAAAAGTTACCATAGGTCTAGAGGTTGCTGCCACACCCAAGGAGGCACGAGGGCAAACTGTGGCTTCTGTTAATCTCTCTGGGAACCGCTTAGGTTGCCACAGGGACCTTGGGGCTCCGGGCTTTCCTGGCGCCTTCAGCCTCAAAACCACCCTTTCTCACTCGTCCCAGGGACAGCCTCCATAATTGCCATAGGTCTGGAGATTGCTGCCATGCCCAAGGAGCCATGAGGGAAAGCTGTGGCTTCTTTGAAGCTCTTCTGGGAACCGCTTGCATTGCCCCAGAGACCTTGGGTCTTCGGCCTTTCCTAGCGCCTTCAGCCTCAGAACTACCCCTTTCTCACCTCGCCCCAGGGACGTCCTCCAAAATCACCATAGGCCTGGAGATTGCTGCCACGCCCAAGGAGCCACGAGGGCAAACTGTGGCTTCTTGTTAAATCTCTCTGGGAACCGCTTAGGTTGCCACACAGACCTGGGGATCTGGTCTTTCCTGGCATCTTCAGCCTCAGAACTGCCCTTTCTCACTCGCCCCAGGGACGGCCTCCAAAGTAAACATAGGTCTGGAGATTGCTGCCACACCCAAGGAGCCACGAGGCTAACTGTGGCTTCCGTTTAATCCCTCTGGGAACCGCTTAGGTTGCCAAACAGACCTTGGGGCTCCGGGATTTGCTGGCATCTTCAGCCTCAAGAAACACCCTTTCTCACGTCCTACCA
>CANTUZ010000027.1:2767238-2847446 GCA_947846985.1 Fratercula arctica
CAATGGTGGTTTTGAGGCTGAAGGCGCCAGGAGAGCCCAGAGCCCCAAGGTCTGTGGTGGCATAAAAGCGGTTCCCAGAGACATTTAAAAAAAGCCACAGTTTTCCCACGTGGCTGCTTGGACGTGGCAGCAATCTTGGGACGTTTGGTATTTTTGAGGCCAACCACAGAATAAGTGAGCAAATGGTGGTTTTGAGGCTGAAGGCGCCAGGAGAGCCCAGAGACCCAAGGTCTGTGGTGGCATAAAAGCGGTTCCCAGAGACATTTAAAAAAAGCCACAGTTTTCCCACGTGGCTGCTTGGACGTGGCAGCAATCTTGGGACGTTTGGTATTTTTGAGGCCAACCACAGAATAAGTGAGCAATGGTGGTTTTGAGGCTGAAGGCGCCAGGAGAGCCCAGAGCCCCAAGGTCTGTGGTGGCATAAAAGCGGTTCCCAGAGACATTTAAAACAAGCCATAGTTTTCCCTCGTGGCTGCTTGGACGTGGCAGCAATTTTGGGATGTTTGCTAGCTTTGAGGCCGGCCCTGGGGGGAGTGAGAAAGAGTGGTTTGTGAGGCTGAAAGCGCCAGGAAAGCCCAGAGCCCCAAGGTCTGTGGTGGCAGAAAAGCGGTTCCCAGAGACCTTTAAAACAAGCCACAGTTTTCCCTCCTGGCTGCTTGGGCGTGGCAGCAATCTTGGAACGTTTGGTATTTTTGAGGCCAACCACAGAATAAGTGAGCAATGGTGGTTTTGAGACTGAAAGCGCCAGGAGAGCCCAGAGCCCCAAGGTCTGTGGTGGCATAAAAGCGGTTCCCAGAGACATTTAAAACAAGCCACAGTTTTCCCACGTGGCTACGTGCACATGGCAGCAATATCGGGACAATTGGGTTTTTTGAGGCCAACCACAGAATAAGTGAGCAATGGTGGTTTTGAGGCTGAAAGCGCCAGGAGAGCCCAGAGGCCAAGGTCTGTGGGGCGATGCAAGTGGTTCCAGGAAAAATCCAAAACAAGCGACGGTTTTCCCTCGTGGCTTCTTGGCCGTGGCAGCAATCTCCGGACATTTGACTTGTTTGAGGCTGGTCCTGGGGGGAGTGAGAAAGGGTGGTTTTGAGTCTGAAGGCGCCAGGAGAGCCCGGAGCCCCAAGGTCTGTGGTGCCATAAAAGCGGTTTCCAGAGACCTTTAAAACAAGCCACAGTTTTCCCTCGTGGCTGGTTGGATATGGTATCAATATTGGGACATTTGACATTTTTGAGGCTGGTCCTGGGGGGAGTGAGCAATGGTGGTTTTTGAGGCTGAAGGCGCCAGGAGAGCCCAGAGCCCCAAGGTCTGTGGTGGCATAAAAGGGGTTCCCAGAGACCTTTAAAACAAGCCACAGTTTTCCCACGTGGCTGCTTGGACGTGGCAGCAATCTTGGGACGTTTGGTATTTTTGAGGCCAACCACGGAATAAGTGAGCAATGGTGGTTTTGAGGCTGAAGGCGCCAGGAGAGCCCAGAGCCCCAAGGTCTGTGGTGGCATAAAAGCGGTTCCCAGAGACATTTAAAAACAAGCCATAGTTTTCCCTCGTGGCTGCTTGGGCGTGGCAGCAATCTTGGGACGTTTGGTATTTTTGAGGCCAACCACAGAATAAGTGAGCAATGGTGGTTTTGAGGCTGAAGGCGCCAGGAGAGCCCAGAGCCCCAAGGTCTGTGGTGGCATAAAAGCGGTTCCCAGAGACATTTAAAAACAGCCACGGTTTTCCCTCGTGGCTGCTTGGGCGTGGCAGCAATCTTGGGACGTTTGGTATTTTTGAGGCCAGCCACAGAATAAGTGAGCAATGGTGGTTTTGAGGCTGAAGGCGCCAGGAGAGCCCAGAGCCCCAAGGTCTGTGGTGGCATAAAAGCGGTTCCCAGAGACATTTAAAAAAAGCCACAGTTTTCCCTCGTGGCTGCTTGGACGTGGCAGCAATCTTGGGACGTTTGGTATTTTTGAGGCCAACCACAGAATAAGTGAGCAATGGTGGTTTTGAGACTGAAGGCGCCAGGAGAGCCCAGAGCCCCAAGGTCTGTGGTGGCATAAAAGCGGTTCCCAGAGACATTTAAAAAAAGCCACGGTTTTCCCTCGTGGCTGCTTGGGCGTGGCAGCAATCTTGGGACGTTTGGTATTTTTGAGGCCAGCCACGGAATAAGTGAGCAATGGTGGTTTTGAGGCTGAAGGCGCCAGGAGAGCCCAGAGCCCCAAGGTCTGTGGTGGCATAAAAGCGGTTCCCAGAGACATTTAAAAAAAGCCACAGTTTTCCCACGTGGCTGCTTGGACGTGGCAGCAATCTTGGGACGTTTGGTATTTTTGAGGCCAACCACAGAATAAGTGAGCAATGGTGGTTTTGAGACTGAAAGCGCCAGGAGAGCCCAGAGCCCCAAGGTCTGTGGTGGCATAAAAGCGGTTCCCAGAGACATTTAAAAAAAGCCACAGTTTTCCCTCCTGGCTGCTTGGACGTGGCAGCAATCTTGGAACGTTTGGTATTTTTGAGGCCAACCACAGAATAAGTGAGCAATGGTGGTTTTGAGACTGAAAGCGCCAGGAGAGCCCAGAGACCTAAGGTCTGTGGTGGCATAAAAGCGGTTCCCAGAGACATTTAAAACAAGCCACAGTTTTCCCACATGGCTACGTGCACATGGCAGCAATATCGGGACAATTGGGTTTTTTTGAGGCCAACCACAGAATAAGTGAGCAATGGTGGTTTTGAGGCTGAAGGCGCCAGGAGAGCCCAGAGGCCCAAGGTCTGTGGGGTGATGCAAGTGGTTCCAGGAAAAATCCAAAACAAGCGATGGTTTTCCCTCGTGGCTTCTTGGGCGTGGCAGCAATCTCCGGACATTTGACTTGTTTGAGGCTGGTCCTGGGGGGAGTGAGAAAGGGTGGTTTTGAGTCTGAAGGCGCCAGGAGAGCCCAGAGCCCCAAGGTCTGTGGGGCAATGCAAGCAGTTCCCAGAGACCTTTAGAGCAAGCCACAGTTTTCCCTCGTGGCTGGTTGGATATGGTATCAATATTGGGACATTTGACATTTTTGAGGCTGGTCCTGGGGGGAGCGAGAAAGGGTGGTTTTGAGGCTGAAGGCGCCAGGAGAGCCCAGAGCCCCAAGGTCTGTGGTGGCATAAAAGCGGTTCCCAGAGACCTTTAAAACAAGCCACACTTTTCCCTCGTGGCTGCTTGGGTGTGGCAGCAATCTTGGGACGTTTGGTATTTTTGAGGCCAACCACGGAATCAGTGAGCAAAGGTAGTTTTGTGGCTGAAGGTGGCAGGAGAGCCCAGAGCCCCAAGGTCTGTGGGGTGATGCAAGCAGTTCCCTGAGAGCTTTAAAACAAGATACAGTTTTCCCTCGTGGCTGCTTGGGCGTGGCAGCAATCTTGGGACGTTTGGTATTTTTGAGGCCAAGCACGGAATAAGTGAGCAATGGTGGTTTTGAGGCTGAAGGCGCCAGGAGAGCCCAGAGACCGAAGGTCTGTGGTGGCATAAAAGCGGTTCCCAGAGACATTTAAAACAAGCCATAGTTTTCCCTCGTGGCTGCTTGGGCATGGCAGCAATCTTGGGACGTTTGGTATTTTTGAGGCCACCGCAGAATAAGTGAGCAATGGTGGTTTTGAGGCTGAAGGTGGCAGGAGAGCCCAGAGCCCCAAGGTCTGTGGGGCGATGCAAGGAGTTCGCAGAGACATTTATAACAAGCCATGGTTTTCCCACATAGCTCATTGGGGGTGACAGGAATCTTGGGAAGATTGGTATTTTTGAGCCAACTATGGAATAAGTGAGAAATGCTGTTTTTGAGCCTGGAGCCACCACCAAAGCCTGGAAACTAAAGTTGTGAGGGGGGATGCAAGCGGTTCCAGGAAAACTCCAAAACAAGCCACGGTTTTCCCTCGTGGCTGCTTGGGCGTGGCAGCAACCTCCAGACATTTGACTTTTTTGAGGCTGGTCCTGGGGGGAGTGAGAAAGGGTGCTTTTGAGGCTGAAGGCGCCAGGAGAGCCCAGAGCCCCAGGGTCTGTGGTGGCATAAAAGCGGTTCCCAGAGACCTTTAGAGCAAGCCACAGTTTTCCCTCATGGCTACTTGGATATGGTTGCAATATCGGGACAATTAGGTTTTTTGAGGCTGGTCCTGGGGGGAGTGAGAAAGGGTGCTTTTGAGGCTGAAGGCGCCAGGAGAGCCCAGAGCCCCAGGGTCTGTGGTGGCATAAAAGCGGTTCCCAGAGACCTTTAGAGCAAGCCACAGTTTTCCCTCATGGCTACTTGGATATGGTTGCAATATCGGGACAATTAGGTTTTTTGAGGCTGGTCCTGGGGGGAGTGAGCAAAGGTGGTTTTGAGGCTGAAGGCACCAGGAGAGCCCAGAGACCCAAGGTCTGTGGTGGGATAAAAGCGGTTCTAGGAAATCTCCAAAACAAGCCACAGTTTTCCCTCGTGGCTGCTTGGGCGTGGCAGCAATCTCCAGACATTTGACTTGTTTGAGGCTGGTCCTGGGGAGAGTGAGAAAGGGTGGTTTTGAGGCTGAAGGCGCCAGGAGAGCCCAGAGCCCCAAGGTCTGTGGTGCCATAAAAGCGGTAACCAGAGACCTTTAAAACAAGCCACACTTTTCCCACGTGGATGCAATCTTGGGACGTTTGGTATTTTTGAGGCCAACCACAGAATAAGTGAGCAATGGTGGTTTTGAGGCTGAAGGCGCCAGGAGAGCCCAGAGCCCCAAGGTCTGTGGGGCGATGCAAGTGGTTCCAGGAAAAATCCAAAACAAGCGGCGGTTTTCCCTCGTGGCTTCTTGGGCGTGGCAGCAATCTCCGGACATTTGACTTGTTTGAGGCTGGTCCTGGGGGGAGTGAGCAATGGTGGTTTTGAGGCTGAAGGCGCCAGGAGAGCCCAGAGACCCAAGGTCTGTGGTGCCATAAAAGCGGTTCCCAGAGACCTTTAAAACAAGGCACAGTTTTCCCTCCTGGCTGCTTGGGCGTGGCAGCAATCTTGGGACGTTTGGTATTTTTGAGGCCAACCACAGAATAAGTGAGCAATGGTGGTTTTGAGGCTGAAGGCGCCAGGAGAGCCCAGAGCCCCAAGGTCTGTGTTGAGATAAGAGCGGTTCCCAGAGACATTTAAAAAAAACCACAGTTTTCCCTTGTGGCTTCTTGGGCATGGCAGGAATCTTGGGACGTTTGGTATTTTTGAGGCCAACCACAGAATAAGTGAGCAATGGTGGTTTTGAGGCTGAAAGCGCCAGGAGAGCCCAGAGCCCCAAGGTCTGTGGTGGCATAAAAGCGGTTCCCAGAGACAGTTAAATCAAGCCACAGTTTTCCCTCGTGGCTGCTTGGGCGTGGCAGCAATCTTGGGACGTTTGGTATTTTTGAGGCCAACCACAGAATAAGTGAGCAATGGTGGTTTTGAGGCTGAAGGCGCCAGGAGAGCCCAGAGCCCCAAGGTCTGTGGTGAGATAAGAGCTGTTCCCAGAGACATTTAAAACAAGCCATAGTTTTCCCTCGTGGCTGCTTGGACGTGGCAGCAATTTTGGGATGTTTGCTAGGTTTGAGGCCGGCCCTGGGGGGAGTGAGAAAGAGTGGTTTGTGAGGCTGAAGGCGCCAGGAAAGCCCAGAGCCCCAAGGTCTGTGGTGGCATAAAAGCGGTTCCCAGAGACCTTTAAAACAAGCCACGGTTTTCCCTCGTGGCTGCTTGGGCGTGGCAGCAATCTTGGAACGTTTGGTATTTTTGAGGCCAACCACAGAATAAGTGAGCAATGGTGGTTTTGAGACTGAAAGCGCCAGGAGAGCCCAGAGCCCCAAGGTCTGTGGTGGCATAAAAGCGGTTCCCAGAGACATTTAAAACAAGCCACAGTTTTCCCACGTGGCTACGTGCACATGGCAGCAATATCGGGACAATTGGGTTTTTTGAGGCCAACCACAGAATAAGTGAGCAATGGTGGTTTTGAGGCTGAAAGCGCCAGGAGAGCCCAGAGGCCAAGGTCTGTGGGGCGATGCAAGTGGTTCCAGGAAAAATCCAAAACAAGCGATGGTTTTCCCTCGTGGCTTCTTGGCCGTGGCAGCAATCTCCGGACATTTGACTTGTTTGAGGCTGGTCCTGGGGGGAGTGAGAAAGGGTGGTTTTGAGTCTGAAGGCGCCAGGAGAGCCCAGAGCCCCAAGGTCTGTGGTGCCATAAAAGCGGTTTCCAGAGACCTTTAAAACAAGCCACAGTTTTCCCTCGTGGCTGGTTGGATATGGTATCAATATTGGGACATTTGACATTTTTGAGGCTGGTCCTGGGGGGAGTGAGCAATGGTGGTTTTGAGGCTGAAGGCGCCAGGAGAGCCCAGAGCCCCAAGGTCTGTGGTGGCATAAAAGCGGTTCCCAGAGACCTTTAAAACAAGCCACAGTTTTCCCTCGTGGCTGCTTGGGCGTGGCAGCAATCTTGGGACGTTTGGTATTTTTGAGGCCAACCACAGAATAAGTGAGCAATGGTGGTTTTGAGGCTGAAGGCGCCAGGAGAGCCCAGAGCCCCAAGGTCTGTGGTGGCATAAAAGCGGTTCCCAGAGACATTTAAAAACAGCCACGGTTTTCCCTCGTGGCTGCTTGGGCGTGGCAGCAATCTTGGGACGTTTGGTATTTTTGAGGCCAGCCACAGAATAAGTGAGCAATGGTGGTTTTGAGGCTGAAGGCGCCAGGAGAGCCCAGAGCCCCAAGGTCTGTGGTGGCATAAAAGCGGTTCCCAGAGACATTTAAAAAAAGCCACAGTTTTCCCACGTGGCTGCTTGGACGTGGCAGCAATCTTGGGACGTTTGGTATTTTTGAGGCCAACCACAGAATAAGTGAGCAATGGTGGTTTTGAGACTGAAGGCGCCAGGAGAGCCCAGAGCCCCAAGGTCTGTGGTGGCATAAAAGCGGTTCCCAGAGACATTTAAAAAAAGCCACGGTTTTCCCTCGTGGCTGCTTGGGCGTGGCAGCAATCTTGGGACGTTTGGTATTTTTGAGGCCAACCACGGAATAAGTGAGCAATGGTGGTTTTGAGGCTGAAGGCGCCAGGAGAGCCCAGAGCCCCAAGGTCTGTGGTGGCATAAAAGCGGTTCCCAGAGACATTTAAAAAAAGCCACAGTTTTCCCACGTGGCTGCTTGGACGTGGCAGCAATCTTGGGACGTTTGGTATTTTTGAGGCCAACCACAGAATAAGTGAGCAATGGTGGTTTTGAGGCTGAAGGCGCCAGGAGAGCCCAGAGACCCAAGGTCTGTGGTGGCATAAAAGCGGTTCCCAGAGACATTTAAAAAAAGCCACAGTTTTCCCACGTGGCTGCTTGGACGTGGCAGCAATCTTGGGACGTTTGGTATTTTTGAGGCCAACCACAGAATAAGTGAGCAATGGTGGTTTTGAGGCTGAAGGCGCCAGGAGAGCCCAGAGCCCCAAGGTCTGTGGTGGCATAAAAGCGGTTCCCAGAGACATTTAAAACAAGCCATAGTTTTCCCTCGTGGCTGCTTGGACGTGGCAGCAATTTTGGGATGTTTACTAGCTTTGAGGCCGGCCCTGGGGGGAGTGAGAAAGAGTGGTTTGTGAGGCTGAAAGCGCCAGGAAAGCCCAGAGCCCCAAGGTCTGTGGTGGCATAAAAGCGGTTCCCAGAGACCTTTAAAACAAGCGGCGGTTTTCCCTCGTGGCTGCTTGGGCGTGGCAGCAATCTTGGGACGTTTGGTATTTTTGAGGCCAACCACAGAATAAGTGAGCAATGGTGGTTTTGAGACTGAAAGCGCCAGGAGAGCCCAGAGACCCAAGGTCTGTGGTGGGATAAAAGCGGTTCCCAGAGACATTTAAAATAAGCCACAGTTTTCCCACGTGGCTACGTGCACATGGCAGCAATATCGGGACAATTGGGTTTTTTGAGGCCAACCACAGAATAAGTGAGCAATGGTGGTTTTGAGGCTGAAGGCGCCAGGAGAGCCCAGAGCCCCAAGGTCTGTGGTGGCATAAAAGCGGTTCCCAGAGACATTTAAAACAAGCCATAGTTTTCCCTCGTGGCTGCTTGGACGTGGCAGCAATTTTGGGATGTTTACTAGCTTTGAGGCCGGCCCTGGGGGGAGTGAGAAAGAGTGGTTTGTGAGGCTGAAAGCGCCAGGAAAGCCCAGAGCCCCAAGGTCTGTGGTGGCATAAAAGCGGTTCCCAGAGACCTTTAAAACAAGCGGCGGTTTTCCCTCGTGGCTGCTTGGGCGTGGCAGCAATCTTGGAACGTTTGGTATTTTTGAGGCCAACCACAGAATAAGTGAGCAATGGTGGTTTTGAGACTGAAAGCGCCAGGAGAGCCCAGAGACCCAAGGTCTGTGGTGGGATAAAAGCGGTTCCCAGAGACATTTAAAATAAGCCACAGTTTTCCCACGTGGCTACGTGCACATGGCAGCAATATCGGGACAATTGGGTTTTTTGAGGCCAACCACAGAATAAGTGAGCAATGGTGGTTTTGAGGCTGAAAGCGCCAGGAGAGCCCAGAGGCCAAGGTCTGTGGGGCGATGCAAGTGGTTCCAGGAAAAATCCAAAACAAGCGACGGTTTTCCCTCGTGGCTTCTTGGCCGTGGCAGCAATCTCCGGACATTTGACTTGTTTGAGGCTGGTCCTGGGGGGAGTGAGAAAGGGTGCTTTTGAGTCTGAAGGCGCCAGGAGAGCCCAGAGCCCCAAGGTCTGTGGTGCCATAAAAGCGGTTTCCAGAGACCTTTAAAACAAGCCACAGTTTTCCCTCGTGGCTGGTTGGATATGGTATCAATATTGGGACATTTGACATTTTTGAGGCTGGTCCTGGGGGGAGTGAGCAATGGTGCTTTTGAGGCTGAAGGCGCCAGGAGAGCCCAGAGCCCCAAGGTCTGTGGTGGCATAAAAGCGGTTCCCAGAGACCTTTAAAACAAGCCACAGTTTTCCCACGTGGCTGCTTGGACGTGGCAGCAATCTTGGGACGTTTGGTATTTTTGAGGCCAACCACGGAATAAGTGAGCAATGGTGGTTTTGAGGCTGAAGGCGCCAGGAGAGCCCAGAGCCCCAAGGTCTGTGGTGGCATAAAAGCGGTTCCCAGAGACTTTTAAAACAAGCCATAGTTTTCCCTCGTGGCTGCTTGGGCGTGGCAGCAATCTTGGGACGTTTGGTATTTTTGAGGCCAACCACAGAATAAGTGAGCAATGGTGGTTTTGAGGCTGAAGGCGCCAGGAGAGCCCAGAGCCCCAAGGTCTGTGGTGGCATAAAAGCGGTTCCCAGAGACATTTAAAAACAGCCACGGTTTTCCCTCGTGGCTGCTTGGGCGTGGCAGCAATCTTGGGACGTTTGGTATTTTTGAGGCCAGCCACAGAATAAGTGAGCAATGGTGGTTTTGAGGCTGAAGGCGCCAGGAGAGCCCAGAGCCCCAAGGTCTGTGGTGGCATAAAAGCGGTTCCCAGAGACATTTAAAAAAAGCCACAGTTTTCCCACGTGGCTGCTTGGACGTGGCAGCAATCTTGGGACGTTTGGTATTTTTGAGGCCAACCACAGAATAAGTGAGCAATGGTGGTTTTGAGGCTGAAGGCGCCAGGAGAGCCCAGAGACCCAAGGTCTGTGGTGGCATAAAAGCGGTTCCCAGAGACATTTAAAAAAAGCCACAGTTTTCCCACGTGGCTGCTTGGACGTGGCAGCAATCTTGGGACGTTTGGTATTTTTGAGGCCAACCACAGAATAAGTGAGCAATGGTGGTTTTGAGGCTGAAGGCGCCAGGAGAGCCCAGAGCCCCAAGGTCTGTGGTGGCATAAAAGCGGTTCCCAGAGACATTTAAAACAAGCCATAGTTTTCCCTCGTGGCTGCTTGGACGTGGCAGCAATTTTGGGATGTTTGCTAGCTTTGAGGCCGGCCCTGGGGGGAGTGAGAAAGAGTGGTTTGTGAGGCTGAAAGCGCCAGGAAAGCCCAGAGCCCCAAGGTCTGTGGTGGCATAAAAGCGGTTCCCAGAGACCTTTAAAACAAGCCACAGTTTTCCCTCGTGGCTGCTTGGGCGTGGCAGCAATCTTGGAACGTTTGGTATTTTTGAGGCCAACCACAGAATAAGTGAGCAATGGTGGTTTTGAGACTGAAAGCGCCAGGAGAGCCCAGAGCCCCAAGGTCTGTGGTGGCATAAAAGCGGTTCCCAGAGACATTTAAAACAAGCCACAGTTTTCCCACGTGGCTACGTGCACATGGCAGCAATATCGGGACAATTGGGTTTTTTTGAGGCCAACCACAGAATAAGTGAGCAATGGTGGTTTTGAGGCTGAAAGCGCCAGGAGAGCCCAGAGGCCAAGGTCTGTGGGGCGATGCAAGTGGTTCCAGGAAAAATCCAAAACAAGCGACGGTTTTCCCTCGTGGCTTCTTGGCCGTGGCAGCAATCTCCGGACATTTGACTTGTTTGAGGCTGGTCCTGGGGGGAGTGAGAAAGGGTGGTTTTGAGTCTGAAGGCGCCAGGAGAGCCCAGAGCCCCAAGGTCTGTGGTGGCATAAAAGCGGTTTCCAGAGACCTTTAAAACAAGCCACAGTTTTCCCTCGTGGCTGGTTGGATATGGTATCAATATTGGGACATTTGACATTTTTGAGGCTGGTCCTGGGGGGAGTGAGCAATGGTGGTTTTGAGGCTGAAGGCGCCAGGAGAGCCCAGAGCCCCAAGGTCTGTGGTGGCATAAAAGCGGTTCCCAGAGACATTTAAAAACAGCCACGGTTTTCCCTCGTGGCTGCTTGGGCGTGGCAGCAATCTTGGGACGTTTGGTATTTTTGAGGCCAGCCACAGAATAAGTGAGCAATGGTGGTTTTGAGGCTGAAGGCGCCAGGAGAGCCCAGAGCCCCAAGGTCTGTGGTGGCATAAAAGCGGTTCCCAGAGACATTTAAAAAAAGCCACAGTTTTCCCTCGTGGCTGCTTGGACGTGGCAGCAATCTTGGGACGTTTGGTATTTTTGAGGCCAACCACAGAATAAGTGAGCAATGGTGGTTTTGAGACTGAAGGCGCCAGGAGAGCCCAGAGCCCCAAGGTCTGTGGTGGCATAAAAGCGGTTCCCAGAGACATTTAAAAAAAGCCACGGTTTTCCCTCGTGGCTGCTTGGGCGTGGCAGCAATCTTGGGACGTTTGGTATTTTTGAGGCCAGCCACGGAATAAGTGAGCAATGGTGGTTTTGAGGCTGAAGGCGCCAGGAGAGCCCAGAGCCCCAAGGTCTGTGGTGGCATAAAAGCGGTTCCCAGAGACATTTAAAAAAAGCCACAGTTTTCCCTCCTGGCTGCTTGGGCGTGGCAGCAATCTTGGAACGTTTGGTATTTTTGAGGCCAACCACAGAATAAGTGAGCAATGGTGGTTTTGAGACTGAAAGCGCCAGGAGAGCCCAGAGACCTAAGGTCTGTGGTGGTATAAAAGCGGTTCCCAGAGACATTTAAAACAAGCCACAGTTTTCCCACATGGCTACGTGCACATGGCAGCAATATCGGGACAATTGGGTTTTTTGAGGCCAACCACAGAATAAGTGAGCAATGGTGGTTTTGAGGCTGAAGGCGCCAGGAGAGCCCAGAGGCCAAGGTCTGTGGGGTGATGCAAGTGGTTCCAGGAAAAATCCAAAACAAGCGATGGTTTTCCCTCGTGGCTTCTTGGGCGTGGCAGCAATCTCCGGACATTTGACTTGTTTGAGGCTGGTCCTGGGGGGAGTGAGAAAGGGTGGTTTTGAGTCTGAAGGCGCCAGGAGAGCCCAGAGCCCCAAGGTCTGTGGGGCAATGCAAGCAGTTCCCAGAGACCTTTAGAGCAAGCCACAGTTTTCCCTCGTGGCTGGTTGGATATGGTATCAATATTGGGACATTTGACATTTTTGAGGCTGGTCCTGGGGGGAGCGAGAAAGGGTGGTTTTGAGGCTGAAGGCGCCAGGAGAGCCCAGAGCCCCAAGGTCTGTGGTGGCATAAAAGCGGTTCCCAGAGACCTTTAAAACAAGCCACACTTTTCCCTCGTGGCTGCTTGGGTGTGGCAGCAATCTTGGGACGTTTGGTATTTTTGAGGCCAACCACGGAATCAGTGAGCAAAGGTAGTTTTGTGGCTGAAGGTGGCAGGAGAGCCCAGAGCCCCAAGGTCTGTGGGGTGATGCAAGCAGTTCCCTGAGAGCTTTAAAACAAGATACAGTTTTCCCTCGTGGCTGCTTGGGCGTGGCAGCAATCTTGGGACGTTTGGTATTTTTGAGGCCAAGCACGGAATAAGTGAGCAATGGTGGTTTTGAGGCTGAAGGCGCCAGGAGAGCCCAGAGACCGAAGGTCTCTGGTGGCATAAAAGCGGTTCCCAGAGACATTTAAAACAAGCCATAGTTTTCCCTCGTGGCTGCTTGGGCATGGCAGCAATCTTGGGACGTTTGGTATTTTTGAGGCCACCGCAGAATAAGTGAGCAATGGTGGTTTTGAGGCTGAAGGTGGCAGGAGAGCCCAGAGCCCCAAGGTCTGTGGGGCGATGCAAGGAGTTCGCAGAGACATTTATAAGAAGCCATGGTTTTCCCACATAGCTCATTGGGGGTGACAGGAATCTTGGGAAGATTGGTATTTTTGAGCCAACTATGGAATAAGTGAGAAATGCTGTTTTTGAGCCTGGAGCCACCACCAAAGCCTGGAAACTAAAGTTGTGAGGGGGGATGCAAGCGGTTCCAGGAAAACTCCAAAACAAGCCACGGTTTTCCCTCGTGGCTGCTTGGGCGTGGCAGCAACCTCCAGACATTTGACTTTTTTGAGGCTGGTCCTGGGGGGAGTGAGAAAGGGTGCTTTTGAGGCTGAAGGCGCCAGGAGAGCCCAGAGCCCCAGGGTCTGTGGTGGCATAAAAGCGGTTCCCAGAGACCTTTAGAGCAAGCCACAGTTTTCCCTCATGGCTACTTGGATATGGTTGCAATATCGGGACAATTAGGTTTTTTGAGGCTGGTCCTGGGGGGAGTGAGAAAGGGTGCTTTTGAGGCTGAAGGCGCCAGGAGAGCCCAGAGCCCCAGGGTCTGTGGTGGCATAAAAGCGGTTCCCAGAGACCTTTAGAGCAAGCCACAGTTTTCCCTCATGGCTACTTGGATATGGTTGCAATATCGGGACAATTAGGTTTTTTGAGGCTGGTCCTGGGGGGAGTGAGCAAAGGTGGTTTTGAGGCTGAAGGCACCAGGAGAGCCCAGAGACCCAAGGTCTGTGGTGGGATAAAAGCGGTTCTAGGAAATCTCCAAAACAAGCCACAGTTTTCCCTCGTGGCTGCTTGGGCGTGGCAGCAATCTCCAGACATTTGACTTGTTTGAGGCTGGTCCTGGGGGGAGTGAGAAAGGGTGGTTTTGAGGCTGAAGGCGCCAGGAGAGCCCAGAGCCCCAAGGTCTGTGGTGCCATAAAAGCAGTTCCCAGAGACCTTTAAAACAAGCCACAGTTTTCCCACGTGGCTGCAATCTTGGGACGTTTGGTATTTTTGAGGCCAACCACAGAATAAGTGAGCAATGGTGGTTTTGAGGCTGAAGGCGCCAGGAGAGCCCAGAGCCCAAGGTCTGTGGGGCGATGCAAGTGGTTCCAGAGAAAATTCAAAACAAGCCGACGGTTTTCCCTCGTGGCTTCTTGGGCGTGGCAGCAATCTTCGGGACAGTTTGGACTTGTTTGAGGCTGGTCCTGGGGGGAGTGAGCAATGGTGGTTTTGAGGCTGAAGGCGCCAGGAGAGCCCAGAGACCCAAGGTCTGTGGTGCCATAAAAGCGGTTCCCAGAGACCTTTAAAACAAGGCACAGTTTTCCCTCCTGGCTGCTTGGGCGTGGCAGCAATCTTGGGACGTTTGGTATTTTTGAGGCCAACCACAGAATAAGTGAGCAATGGTGGTTTTAAGGCTGAAGGCGCCAGGAGAGCCCAGAGCCCCAAGGTCTGTGGTGAGATAGAAGCGGTTCCCAGAGACATTTACCACAAGCCACAGTTTTCCCTTGTGGCTGCGTGGATATGGTAGCAATATTGGGACGTTTGACATTTTTGAGGCTGGTCCTGGGGGGAGTGAGAAAGGGTGCTTTTGAGGCTGAAGGCGCCAGGAGAGCCCAGAGCCCCAAGGTCTGTGGTGGCATAAAAGCGGTTCTAGGAAATCTCCAAAACAAGCCAGAGTTTTCCCTCGTGGCTGCTTGGACGTGGCAGCAATCTTGGGACGTTTGGTATTTTTGAGGCCAACCACAGAATAAGTGAGCAATGGTGGTTTTGAGGCTGAAGGCGCCAGGAGAGCCCAGAGCCCCAAGGTCTGTGGTGGCATAAAAGCGGTTCCCAGAGACATTTAAAAAAAGCCACAGTTTTCCCTCGTGGCTGTTTAGGCGTGGCAGCAATCTTGGGATGTTTGATATTTTTGAGGCCAACCACGGAATAAGTGAGTAAAGGTGGTTTTGAGGCTGAAGGTGCCAGGAGAGCCCAGAGACCCAAGGTCTGTGGGGCGATGCAAGTGGTTTCAGGAAAAATTCAAAACAAGCTACGGTTTTCCCTCGTGGCTGCTTGGGCGTGGCAGCAATCTTGGAACGTTTGGTATTTTTGAGGCCAACCACAGAATAAGTGAGCAATGGTGGTTTTGAGACTGAAAGCGCCAGGAGAGCCCAGAGCCCCAAGGTCTGTGGTGGCATAAAAGCGGTTCCCAGAGACATTTAAATAGCCACGGTTTTCCCTCGTGGCTGCTTGAGCGTGGCAGCAATCTTGGAACGTTTGGTATTTTTGAGGCCAACCACAGAATAAGTGAGCAATGGTGGTTTTGAGGCTGAAGGCGCCAGGAGAGCCCAGAGGCCAAGGTCTGTGGGGCGATGCAAGTGGTTCCAGGAAAAATCCAAAACAAGCGACGGTTTTCCCTCGTGGCTTCTTGGGCGTGGCAGCAATCTCCGGACATTTGACTTGTTTGAGGCTGGTCCTGGGGGGAGTGAGAAAGCGTGGTTTTGAGTCTGAAGGCACCAGGAGAGCCCAGAGCCCAAAGGTCTGTGGGGCAATGCAAGCAGTTCCCAGAGACCTTTAGAGCAAGCCACAGTTTTCCCTCGTGGCTGGTTGGATATGGTATCAATATTGGGACATTTGACATTTTTGAGGCTGGTCCTGGGGGGAGTGAGAAAGGGTGGTTTTGAGGCTGAAGGCGCCAGGAGAGCCCAGAGCCCCAAGGTCTGTGGTGGCATAAAAGCGGTTCCCAGAGACCTTTAAAACAAGCCACACTTTTCCCTCGTGGCTGCTTGGGTGTGGCAGCAATCTTGGGACGTTTGGTATTTTTGAGGCCAACCACGGAATCAGTGAGCAAAGGTAGTTTTGTGGCTGAAGGTGGCAGGAGAGCCCAGAGCCCCAAGGTCTGTGGGGTGATGCAAGCAGTTCCCAGAGACATTTACAACAAGCCATGGTTTTCCCACATGGCTGATTGGGGGTGACAGGAATCTTGGGACGTTTGGTATTTTTGAGGCCAACCATGGAATAAGTGAGAAATGCTGTTTTTGAGCCTGGAGGCACCAGGAAAGCCTGGAAACCAAAGTTGTGAGGGGGGATGCAAGCGGTTCCAGGAAAACTCCAAAACAAGCCACGGTTTTCCCTCGTGGCTGCTTGGGCGTGGCAGCAATCTCCAGACATTTGACTTGTTTGAGGCTGGTCCTGGGGGGAGTGAGAAAGGGTGCTTTTGAGGCTGAAGGCGCCAGGAGAGCCCAGAGCCCCAGGGTCTGTGGTGGCATAAAAGCGGTTCCCAGAGACCTTTAGAGCAAGCCACACTTTTCCCTCATGGCTACTTGGATATGGTTGCAATATCGGGACAATTAGGTTTTTTGAGGCTGGTCCTGGGGGGAGTGAGCAATGGTGGTTTTGAGGCTGAAGGCACCAGGAGAGCCCAGAGCCCCAAGGTCTGTGGTGGCATAAAAGCGGTTCTAGGAAATCTCCAAAACAAGCCACAGTTTTCCCTCGTGGCTGCTTGTGCGTGGCAGCAATCTTGGGACGTTTGGTATTTTTGAGGCCAACCACAGAATAAGTGAGCAATGGTGGTTTTGAGGCTGAAGGCTCCAGGAGAGCCCAGAGACCCAAGGTCTGTGGTGGCATAAAAGCGGTTCCCAGAGACAGTTAAAACAAGCCACAGTTTTCCCTCGTGGCTGCTTGGGCGTGGCAGCAATCTTGGGACGTTTGGTATTTTTGAGGCCAACCACAGAATAAGTGAGCAATGGTGGTTTTGAGGCTGAAGGCGCCAGGAGAGCCCAGAGGCCAAGGTCTGTGGGGCGATGCAAGTGGTTCCAGGAAAAATCCAAAACAAGCGGCGGTTTTCCCTCGTGGCTTCTTGGGCGTGGCAGCAATCTCCGGACATTTGACTTGTTTGAGGCTGGTCCTGGGGGGAGTGAGCAATGGTGGTTTTGAGGCTGAAGGCGCCAGGAGAGCCCAGAGCCCCAAGGTCTGTGGTGGGATAAAAGCGGTTCCCAGAGACCTTTAAAACAAGCCACACTTTTCCCTCGTGGCTGCTTGGGCGTGGCAGCAATCTTGGGACGTTTGGTATTTTTGAGGCCAACCACGGAATCAGTGAGCAAAGGTAGTTTTGTGGCTGAAGGTGGCAGGAGAGCCCAGAGCCCCAAGGTCTGTGGGGTGATGCAAGCAGTTCCCAGAGACATTTACAACAAGCCATGGTTTTCCCACATGGCTGATTGGGGGTGACAGGAATCTTGGGACGTTTGGTATTTTTGAGGCCAACCATGGAATAAGTGAGAAATGCTGTTTTTGAGCCTGGAGGCACCAGGAAAGCCTGGAAACCAAAGTTGTGAGGGGGGATGCAAGCGGTTCTAGGAAAACTCCAAAACAAGCCACGGTTTTCCCTCGTGGCTGCTTGGGCGTGGCAGCAATCTCCAGACATTTGACTTTTTTGAGGCTGGTCCTGGGGGGAGTGAGAAAGGGTGCTTTTGAGGCTGAAGGCACCAGGAGAGCCCAGAGACCCAAGGTCTGTGGTGGGATAAAAGCGGTTCCCAGAGACCTTTAGAGCAAGCCACAGTTTTCCCTCATGGCTACTTGGATATGGTTGCAATATCGGGACAATTAGGTTTTTTGAGGCTGGTCCTGGGGGGAGTGAGCAATGGTGGTTTTGAGGCTGAAGGCGCCAGGAGAGCCCAGAGCCCCAAGGTCTGTGGTGGCATAAAAGCGGTTCCCAGAGACATTTAAAACAAGCCATAGTTTTCCGACGTGGCTGCTTGGGCGTGGCAGCAATCTTGGGACGTTTGGTATTTTTGAGGCCAACCACAGAATAAGTGAGCAATGGTGGTTTTGAGGCTGAAGGCGCCAGGAGAGCCCAGAGACCCAAGGTCTGTGGTGCCATAAAAGCAGTTCCCAGAGACATTTAAAACAAGCCACAGTTTTCCCTCGTGGCTTCTTGGGCATGGCAGGAATCTTGGGACGTTTGGTATTTTTGAGGCCAACCACAGAATAAGTGAGCAATGGTGGTTTTGAGGCTGAAGGCGCCAGGAGAGCCCAGAGCCCCAAGGTCTGTGGTGGCATAAAAGCGGTTCCCAGAGACATTTAAAACAAGCCACAGTTTTCCCTCGTGGCTGCTTGGGCGTGGCAGCAATCTTGGGACGTTTGGTATTTTTGAGGCCAACCACAGAATAAGTGAGCAATGGTGGTTTTGAGGCTGAAGGCGCCAGGAGAGCCCAGAGCCCCAAGGTCTGTGGTGGCGATAAAAGCGGTTCCAGAGAACATTTCAAAACAAGCCACGGTTTTCCTCGTGGCTGCTTGGGCGTGGCAGCAATCTTGGAACGTTTGGTATTTTTGAGGCCAACCACAGAATAAGTGAGCAATGGTGGTTTTGAGACTGAAAGCGCCAGGAGAGCCCAGAGCCCCAAGGTCTGTGGTGGCATAAAAGCGGTTCCCAGAGACATTTAAAACAAGCCACGGTTTTCCCTCGTGGCTAGCGTGAGCAGTGGCAGCAATATCTGGGACAAGTTGGGTATTTTTGAGGCCAACCACAGAATAAGTGAGCAATGGTGGTTTTGAGGCTGAAGGCGCCAGGAGAGCCCAGAGGCCAAGGTCTGTGGGGCGATGCAAGTGGTTCCAGGAAAAATCCAAAACAAGCGACGGTTTTCCCTCGTGGCTGCTTGGGCGTGGCAGCAATCTCCGGACATTTGACTTGTTTGAGGCTGGTCCTGGGGGGAGTGAGAAAGCGTGGTTTTGAGTCTGAAGGCACCAGGAGAGCCCAGAGCCCAAAGGTCTGTGGGGCAATGCAAGCGGTTCCCAGAGACCTTTAAAACAAGCCACAGTTTTCCCTCGTGGCTGGTTGGATATGGTATCAATATTGGGACATTTGACATTTTTGAGGCTGGTCCTGGGGGGAGTGAGAAAGGGTGGTTTTGAGGCTGAAGGCGCCAGGAGAGCCCAGAGCCCCAAAGTCTGTGGTGGCATAAAAGCGGTTCCCAGAGACCTTTAAAACAAGCCACACTTTTCCCTCGTGGCTGCTTGGGTGTGGCAGCAATCTTGGGACGTTTGGTATTTTTGAGGCCAACCACGGAATCAGTGAGCAAAGGTAGTTTTGTGGCTGAAGGTGGCAGGAGAGCCCAGAGCCCCAAGGTCTGTGGGGTGATGCAAGCAGTTCCCAGAGACATTTACAACAAGCCATGGTTTTCCCACATGGCTGATTGGGGGTGACAGGAATCTTGGGACGTTTGGTATTTTTGAGGCCAACCATGGAATAAGTGAGAAATGCTGTTTTTGAGCCTGGAGGCACCAGGAAAGCCTGGAAACCAAAGTTGTGAGGGGGGATGCAAGCGGTTCCAGGAAAACTCCAAAACAAGCCACGGTTTTCCCTCGTGGCTGCTTGGGCGTGGCAGCAATCTCCAGACATTTGACTTGTTTGAGGCTGGTCCTGGGGGGAGTGAGAAAGGGTGCTTTTGAGGCTGAAGGCGCCAGGAGAGCCCAGAGCCCCAGGGTCTGTGGTGGCATAAAAAGCGGTTCCCAGAGACCTTTAGAGCAAGCCACAGTTTTCCCTCATGGCTACTTGGATATGGTTGCAATATCGGGACAATTAGGTTTTTTGAGGCTGGTCCTGGGGGGAGTGAGCAATGGTGGTTTTGAGGCTGAAGGCACCAGGAGAGCCCAGAGACCCAAGGTCTGTGGTGGGATAAAAGCGGTTCTAGGAAATCTCCAAAACAAGCCACAGTTTTCCCTCGTGGCTGCTTGGGCGTGGCAGCAATCTCCAGACATTTGACTTGTTTGAGGCTGGTCCTGGGGGGAGTGAGAAAGGGTGATTTTGAGGCTGAAGGCGCCAGGAGAGCCCAGAGACCCAAGGTCTGTGGTGGCATAAAAGCGGTTCCCAGAGACAGTTAAAAAAAGCCACAGTTTTCCCTCGTGGCTGCTTGGGCGTGGCAGCAATCTTGGGACGTTTGGTATTTTTGAGGCCAACCACAGAATAAGTGAGCAATGGTGGTTTTGAGGCTGAAGGCGCCAGGAGAGCCCAGAGCCCCAAGGTCTGTGGTGGCATAAAAGCGGTTCCCAGAGACATTTAAAAACAGCCATAGTTTTCCCTCGTGGCTGCTTGGGCGTGGCAGCAATCTTGGGACGTTTGGTATTTTTGAGGCCAACCACAGAATAAGTGAGCAATGGTGGTTTTGAGGCTGAAGGCGCCAGGAGAGCCCAGAGCCCCAAGGTCTGTGGTGGCATAAAAGCAGTTCCCAGAGACATTTACAACAAGCCATAGTTTTCCCTCGTGGCTGCTTGGACGTGGCAGCAATCTTGGGACGTTTGGTATTTTTGAGGCCAGCCACGGAATAAGTGAGCAATGGTGGTTTTGAGGCTGAAGGTGCCAGGAGAGCCCAGAGCCCCAAGGTCTGTGGTGGCATAAAAGCGGTTCCCAGAGACATTTAAAAAAAGCCACAGTTTTCCCACGTGGCTGCTTGGACGTGGCAACAATCTTGGGACGTTTGGTATTTTTGAGGCCAACCACAGAATAAGTGAGCAATGGTGGTTTTGAGGCTGAAAGCGCCAGGAGAGCCCAGAGACCCAAGGTCTGTGGTGGCATAAAAGCGGTTCCCAGAGACAGTTAAAACAAGCCACAGTTTTCCCTCGTGGCTGCTTGGGCGTGGCAGCAATCTTGGGACGTTTGGTATTTTTGAGGCCAACCACGGAATAAGTGAGCAATGGTGGTTTTGAGGCTGAAGGCGCCAGGAGAGCCCAGAGGCCCAAGGTCTGTGGTGGCATAAAAGCGGTTCCCAGAGACATTTACAACAAGCCATAGTTTTCCCTCGTGGCTGCTTGGACGTGGCAGCAATTTTGGGATGTTTGCTAGCTTTGAGGCCGGCCCTGGGGGGAGTGAGAAAGAGTGGTTTGTGAGGCTGAAAGCGCCAGGAAAGCCCAGAGCCCCAAGGTCTGTGGTGGCATAAAAGCGGTTCCCAGAGACCTTTAAAACAAGCCACGGTTTTCCTCGTGGCTGCTTGGGCGTGGCAGCAATCTTGGAACGTTTGGTATTTTTGAGGCCAACCACAGAATAAGTGAGCAATGGTGGTTTTGAGACTGAAAGCGCCAGGAGAGCCCAGAGCCCCAAGGTCTGTGGTGGCATAAAAGCAGTTCCCAGAGACATTTAAAAAAAGCCACAGTTTTCCCACGTGGCTGCTTGGGCGTGGCAGCAATCTTGGGACGTTTGGTATTTTTGAGGCCAACCACGGAATCAGTGAGCAAAGGTAGTTTTGTGGCTGAAGGTGGCAGGAGAGCCCAGAGCCCCAAGGTCTGTGGGGTGATGCAAGCAGTTCCCAGAGACATTTACAACAAGCCATGGTTTTCCCACATGGCTGATTGGGGGTGACAGGAATCTTGGGACGTTTGGTATTTTTGAGGCCAACCATGGAATAAGTGAGAAATGCTGTTTTTGAGCCTGGAGGCACCAGGAAAGCCTGGAAACCAAAGTTGTGAGGGGGGATGCAAGCGGTTCCAGGAAAACTCCAAAACAAGCCACGGTTTTCCCTCGTGGCTGCTTGGGCGTGGCAGCAATCTCCAGACATTTGACTTTTTTGAGGCTGGTCCTGGGGGGAGTGAGAAAGGGTGCTTTTGAGGCTGAAGGCGCCAGGAGAGCCCAGAGCCCCAGGGTCTGTGGTGGCATAAAAACGGTTCCCAGAGACCTTTAGAGCAAGCCACAGTTTTCCCTCATGGCTACTTGGATATGGTTGCAATATCGGGACAATTAGGTTTTTTGAGGCTGGTCCTGGGGGGAGTGAGCAATGGTGGTTTTGAGGCTGAAGGCACCAGGAGAGCCCAGAGCCCCAAGGTGTGTGGTGGGATAAAAGTGGTTCTAGGAAATCTCCAAAACAAGCCACAGTTTTCCCTCGTGGCTGCTTGGGCGTGGCAGCAATCTCCAGACATTTGACTTGTTTGAGGCTGGTCCTGGGGGGAGTGAGAAAGGGTGGTTTTGAGGCTGAAGGCGCCAGGAGAGCCCAGAGACCCAAGGTCTGTGGTGGCATAAAAGCGGTTCCCAGAGACATTTAAAACAAGCCACAGTTTTCCCTCGTGGCTGCTTGGGCGTGGCAGCAATCTTGGGACGTTTGGTATTTTTGAGGCCAACCACGGAATAAGTGAGCAATGGTGGTTTTGAGGCTGAAGGCGCCAGGAGAGCCCAGAGCCCCAAGGTCTGTGGTGGCATAAAAGCGGTTCCCAGAGACATTTACAACAAGCCATAGTTTTCCCTCGTGGCTGCTTGGACGTGGCAGCAATTTTGGGATGTTTGCTAGCTTTGAGGCCGGCCCTGGGGGGAGTGAGAAAGAGTGGTTTGTGAGGCTGAAAGCGCCAGGAAAGCCCAGAGCCCCAAGGTCTGTGGTGGCATAAAAGCGGTTCCCAGAGACCTTTAAAACAAGCCACGGTTTTCCTCGTGGCTGCTTGGGCGTGGCAGCAATCTTGGAACGTTTGGTATTTTTGAGGCCAACCACAGAATAAGTGAGCAATGGTGGTTTTGAGGCTGAAAGCGCCAGGAGAGCCCAGAGCCCCAAGGTCTGTGGTGGGATAAAAGCGGTTCCCAGAGACCTTTAAAACAAGCCACAGTTTTCCCTCGTGGCTGCTTGGGCGTGGCAGCAATCTCCAGACATTTGACTTGTTTGAGGCTGGTCCTGGGGGGAGTGAGAAAGGGTGATTTTGAGGCTGAAGGCGCCAGGAGAGCCCAGAGACCCAAGGTCTGTGGTGGCATAAAAGCGGTTCCCAGAGACAGTTAAAAAAAGCCACAGTTTTCCCTCGTGGCTGCTTGGGCGTGGCAGCAATCTTGGGACGTTTGGTATTTTTGAGGCCAACCACAGAATAAGTGAGCAATGGTGGTTTTGAGGCTGAAGGCGCCAGGAGAGCCCAGAGCCCCAAGGTCTGTGGTGGCATAAAAGCGGTTCCCAGAGACATTTAAAAAACAGCCATAGTTTTCCCTCGTGGCTGCTTGGGCGTGGCAGCAATCTTGGGACGTTTGGTATTTTTGAGGCCAACCACAGAATAAGTGAGCAATGGTGGTTTTGAGGCTGAAGGCGCCAGGAGAGCCCAGAGCCCCAAGGTCTGTGGTGGCATAAAAGCAGTTCCCAGAGACATTTACAACAAGCCATAGTTTTCCCTCGTGGCTGCTTGGACGTGGCAGCAATCTTGGGACGTTTGGTATTTTTGAGGCCAGCCACAGGAATAAGTGAGCAATGGTGGTTTTGGGGCTGAAGGTGCCAGGAGAGCCCAGAGCCCCAAGGTCTGTGGTGGCATAAAAGCGGTTCCCAGAGACATTTAAAAAAAGCCACGGTTTTCCCTACGTGGCTGCTTGGCGTGGCAACAATCTTGGGAACGTTTGGTATTTTTGAGGCCAACCACAGAATAAGTGAGCAATGGTGGTTTTGAGGCTGAAGGCGCCAGGAGAGCCCAGAGACCCAAGGTCTGTGGTGGCATAAAAGCGGTTCCCAGAGACAGTTAAAACAAGCCACAGTTTTCCCATCGTGGCTGCTTGGCGTGGCAGCAATCTTGGGACGTTTGGTATTTTTGAGGCCAACCACGGAATAAGTGAGCAATGGTGGTTTTGAGGCTGAAGGCGCCAGGAGAGCCCAGAGGCCAAGGTCTGTGGGGGCGATGCAAAGCGGTTCCAGAGACATTCCAAAACAAGCCATAGGTTTTCCCTCGTGGCTGCTTGGGCGTGGCAGCAATCTCCGGGACATGTTGACTAGCTTTGAGGCTGGTCCCTGGGGGGAGTGAGAAAGAGTGGTTTGTGAGGCTGAAAGCGCCAGGAAAGCCCAGAGCCCCAAGGTCTGTGGTGGCATAAAAGCGGTTCCCAGAGACCTTTAAAACAAGCCACGGTTTTCCCTCGTGGCTGCTTGGGCGTGGCAGCAATCTTGGAACGTTTGGTATTTTTGAGGCCAACCACAGAATAAGTGAGCAATGGTGGTTTTGAGGCTGAAGGCGCCAGGAGAGCCCAGAGCCCCAAGGTCTGTGGTGGCATAAAAGCAGTTCCCAGAGACATTTAAAAAAAGCCACAGTTTTCCCTCGTGGCTGCTTGGGCGTGGCAGCAATCTTGGGACGTTTGGTATTTTTGAGGCCAACCACGGAATCAGTGAGCAAAGGTAGTTTTGTGGCTGAAGGTGGCAGGAGAGCCCAGAGCCCCAAGGTCTGTGGGGTGATGCAAGCAGTTCCCAGAGACATTTACAACAAGCCATGGTTTTCCCACATGGCTGATTGGGGGTGACAGGAATCTTGGGACGTTTGGTATTTTTGAGGCCAACCATGGAATAAGTGAGAAATGCTGTTTTTGAGCCTGGAGGCACCAGGAAAGCCTGGAAACCAAAGTTGTGAGGGGGGATGCAAGCGGTTCCAGGAAAACTCCAAAACAAGCCACGGTTTTCCCTCGTGGCTGCTTGGGCGTGGCAGCAATCTCCAGACATTTGACTTTTTTGAGGCTGGTCCTGGGGGGAGTGAGAAAGGGTGCTTTTGAGGCTGAAGGCGCCAGGAGAGCCCAGAGCCCCAGGGTCTGTGGTGGCATAAAAACGGTTCCCAGAGACCTTTAGAGCAAGCCACAGTTTTCCCTCATGGCTACTTGGATATGGTTGCAATATCGGGACAATTAGGTTTTTTGAGGCTGGTCCTGGGGGGAGTGAGCAATGGTGGTTTTGAGGCTGAAGGCACCAGGAGAGCCCAGAGCCCCAAGGTGTGTGGTGGGATAAAAGTGGTTCTAGGAAATCTCCAAAACAAGCCACAGTTTTCCCTCGTGGCTGCTTGGGCGTGGCAGCAATCTCCAGACATTTGACTTGTTTGAGGCTGGTCCTGGGGGGAGTGAGAAAGGGTGATTTTGAGGCTGAAGGCGCCAGGAGAGCCCAGAGACCCAAGGTCTGTGGTGGCATAAAAGCGGTTCCCAGAGACCTTTAAAACAAGCCACAGTTTTCCCTCGTGGCTGCTTGGGCGTGGCAGCAATCTTGGGACGTTTGGTATTTTTGAGGCCAACCACGGAATAAGTGAGCAATGGTGGTTTTGAGGCTGAAGGCGCCAGGAGAGCCCAGAGCCCCAAGGTCTGTGGTGGCATAAAAGCGGTTCCCAGAGACATTTACAACAAGCCATAGTTTTCCCTCGTGGCTGCTTGGACGTGGCAGCAATTTTGGGATGTTTGCTAGCTTTGAGGCCGGCCCTGGGGGGAGTGAGAAAGAGTGGTTTGTGAGGCTGAAAGCGCCAGGAAAGCCCAGAGCCCCAAGGTCTGTGGTGGCATAAAAGCGGTTCCCAGAGACCTTTAAAACAAGCCACGGTTTTCCTCGTGGCTGCTTGGGCGTGGCAGCAATCTTGGAACGTTTGGTATTTTTGAGGCCAACCACAGAATAAGTGAGCAATGGTGGTTTTGAGACTGAAAGCGCCAGGAGAGCCCAGAGCCCCAAGGTCTGTGGTGGGATAAAAGCGGTTCCCAGAGACCTTTAAAACAAGCCACAGTTTTCCCACGTGGCTACGTGCACATGGCAGCAATATCGGGACAATTGGGTTTTTTGAGGCCAACCACAGAATAAGTGAGCAATGGTGGTTTTGAGGCTGAAGGCGCCAGGAGAGCCCAGAGGCCAAGGTCTGTGGGGCGATGCAAGTGGTTCCAGGAAAAATCCAAAACAAGCGACGGTTTTCCCTCGTGGCTTCTTGGGCGTGGCAGCAATCTCCGGACATTTGACTTGTTTGAGGCTGGTCCTGGGGGGAGTGAGAAAGCGTGGTTTTGAGTCTGAAGGCGCCAGGAGAGCTCAGAGCCCCAAGGTCTGTGGTGCCATAAAAGCGGTTCCCAGAGACCTTTAAAACAAGCCACAGTTTTCCCACGTGGCTGGTTGGATATGGTATCAATATTGGGACATTTGACATTTTTGAGGCTGGTCCTGGGGGGAGTGAGAAAGGGTGGTTTTTGAGGCTGAAGGCGCCAGGAGAGCCCAGAGACCCAAGGTCTGTGGTGGCATAAAAGCGGTTCCCAGAGACCTTTAAAACAAGCCACAGTTTTCCCACGTGGCTGCTTGGACGTGGCAGCAATCTTGGGACGTTTGGTATTTTTGAGGCCAACCACAGAATAAGTGAGCAATGGTGGTTTTGAGGCTGAAAGCGCCAGGAGAGCCCAGAGGCCCAAGGTCTGTGGTGCCATAAAAGCGGTTCCCAGAGACCTTTAAAACAAGCCACAGTTTTCCCTCCTGGCTGCTTGGGCGTGGCAGCAATCTTGGGACGTTTGGTATTTTTGAGGCCAACCACAGAAAAAGTGAGCAATGGTGGTTTTGAGACTGAAAGCGCCAGGAGAGCCCAGAGACCTAAGGTCTGTGGTGGGATAAAAGCGGTTCCCAGAGACATTTAAAACAAGCCACAGTTTTCCCACGTGGCTACGTGCACATGGCAGCAATATCGGGACAATTGGGTTTTTTGAGGCCAACCACAGAATAAGTGAGCAATGGTGGTTTTGAGGCTGAAGGCGCCAGGAGAGCCCAGAGGCCAAGGTCTGTGGGGCGATGCAAGTGGTTCCAGGAAAAATCCAAAACAAGCGACGGTTTTCCCTCGTGGCTTCTTGGGCGTGGCAGCAATCTCCGGACATTTGACTTTTTTGAGGCTGGTCCTGGGGGGAGTGAGAAAGGGTGGTTTTGAGGCTGAAGGCGCCAGGAGAGCCCAGAGCCCAAAGGTCTGTGGTGGCATAAAAGCGGTTCCCAGAGACCTTTAAAACAAGCCACACTTTTCCCTCGTGGCTGCTTGGGTGTGGCAGCAATCTTGGGACGTTTGGTATTTTTGAGGCCAACCACGGAATCAGTGAGCAAAGGTAGTTTTGTGGCTGAAGGTGGCAGGAGAGCCCAGAGCCCCAAGGTCTGTGGGGTGATGCAAGCAGTTCCCAGAGACATTTACAACAAGCCATGGTTTTCCCACATGGCTGATTGGGGGTGACAGGAATCTTGGGACGTTTGGTATTTTTGAGGCCAACCATGGAATAAGTGAGAAATGCTGTTTTTGAGCCTGGAGGCACCAGGAAAGCCTGGAAACCAAAGTTGTGAGGGGGGATGCAAGCGGTTCCAGGAAAACTCCAAAACAAGCCACGGTTTTCCCTCGTGGCTGCTTGGGCGTGGCAGCAATCTCCAGACATTTGACTTGTTTGAGGCTGGTCCTGGGGGGAGTGAGAAAGGGTGCTTTTGAGGCTGAAGGCGCCAGGAGAGCCCAGAGCCCCAGGGTCTGTGGTGGCATAAAAACGGTTCCCAGAGACCTTTAGAGCAAGCCACAGTTTTCCCTCATGGCTACTTGGATATGGTTGCAATATCGGGACAATTAGGTTTTTTGAGGCTGGTCCTGGGGGGAGTGAGCAATGGTGGTTTTGAGGCTGAAGGCACCAGGAGAGCCCAGAGACCCAAGGTCTGTGGTGGGATAAAAGCGGTTCTAGGAAATCTCCAAAACAAGCCACAGTTTTCCCTCGTGGCTGCTTGGGCGTGGCAGCAATCTCCAGACATTTGACTTGTTTGAGGCTGGTCCTGGGGGGAGTGAGAAAGGGTGATTTTGAGGCTGAAGGCGCCAGGAGAGCCCAGAGACCCAAGGTCTGTGGTGGCATAAAAGCGGTTCCCAGAGACAGTTAAAACAAGCCACAGTTTTCCCTCGTGGCTGCTTGGGCGTGGCAGCAATCTTGGGACGTTTGGTATTTTTGAGGCCAACCACAGAATAAGTGAGCAATGGTGGTTTTGAGGCTGAAGGCGCCAGGAGAGCCCAGAGCCCCAAGGTCTGTGGTGGCATAAAAGCGGTTCCCAGAGACATTTAAAACAAGCCATAGTTTTCCCTCGTGGCTGCTTGGGCGTGGCAGCAATCTTGGGACGTTTGGTATTTTTGAGGCCAACCACAGAATAAGTGAGCAATGGTGGTTTTGAGGCTGAAGGCGCCAGGAGAGCCCAGAGACCCAAGGTCTGTGGTGGCATAAAAGCAGGTTCCCAGAGACATTTAAAAACAAGCCACAGTTTTCCCTCGTGGCTGCTTGGGCGTGGCAGCAATCTTGGGACGTTTGGTATTTTTGAGGCCAACCACAGAATAAGTGAGCAATGGTGGTTTTGAGGCTGAAGGCGCCAGGAGAGCCCAGAGCCCCAAGGTCTGTGGTGGCATAAAAGCGGTTCCCAGAGACATTTAAAAAAAGCCACAGTTTTCCCTCGTGGCTGCTTGGACGTGGCAGCAATCTTGGGACGTTTGGTATTTTTGAGGCCAACCACGGAATAAGTGAGCAATGGTGGTTTTGAGGCTGAAGGTGCCAGGAGAGCCCAGAGCCCCAAGGTCTGTGGTGGCATAAAAGCGGTTCCCAGAGACATTTAAAAAAAACCACAGTTTTCCCACGTGGCTGCTTGGACGTGGCAACAATCTTGGGACGTTTGGTATTTTTGAGGCCAACCACAGAATAAGTGAGCAATGGTGGTTTTGAGGCTGAAAGCGCCAGGAGAGCCCAGAGACCCAAGGTCTGTGGTGGCATAAAAGCGGTTCCCAGAGACAGTTAAAACAAGCCACAGTTTTCCCTCGTGGCTGCTTGGGCGTGGCAGCAATCTTGGGACGTTTGGTATTTTTGAGGCCAACCACGGAATAAGTGAGCAATGGTGGTTTTGAGGCTGAAGGCGCCAGGAGAGCCCAGAGGCCCAAGGTCTGTGGTGGCATAAAAGCGGTTCCCAGAGACATTTACAACAAGCCATAGTTTTCCCTCGTGGCTGCTTGGACGTGGCAGCAATTTTGGGATGTTTGCTAGCTTTGAGGCCGGCCCTGGGGGAGTGAGAAAGGGTGGTTTTGAGGCTGAAGGCGCCAGGAGAGCCCAGAGCCCCAAGGTCTGTGGTGGCATAAAAGCGGTTCCCAGAGACCTTTAAAACAAGCCACAGTTTTCCCTCGTGGCTGGTTGGATATGGTATCAATATTGGGACATTTGACATTTTTGAGGCTGGTCCTGGGGGGAGTGAGAAAGGGTGGTTTTGAGGCTGAAAGGCGCCAGGAGAGCCCAGAGCCCCCAAGGTCTGTGGTGGCATAAAAGCGGTTCCCAGAGACATTTAAAAAAAAGCCACAGTTTTCCCACGTGGCTGCTTGGACGTGGCAGCAATCTTGGGACGTTTGGTATTTTTGAGGCCAACCACAGAATAAGTGAGCAATGGTGGTTTTGAGGCTGAAGGCGCCAGGAGAGCCCAGAGACCCAAGGTCTGTGGGGTGATGCAAGCAGTTCCCAGAGACATTTACAACAAGCCATGGTTTTCCCACATGGCTGATTGGGGGTGACAGGAATCTTGGGACGTTTGGTATTTTTGAGGCCAACCATGGAATAAGTGAGAAATGCTGTTTTTGAGCCTGGAGGCACCAGGAAAGCCTGGAAACCAAAGTTGTGAGGGGGGATGCAAGCGGTTCCAGGAAAACTCCAAAACAAGCCACGGTTTTCCCTCGTGGCTGCTTGGGCGTGGCAGCAATCTCCAGACATTTGACTTTTTTGAGGCTGGTCCTGGGGGGAGTGAGAAAGGGTGCTTTTGAGGCTGAAGGCGCCAGGAGAGCCCAGAGCCCCAAGGGTCTGTGGTGGCATAAAAACGGTTCCCAGAGACCTTTAGAGCAAGCCACAGTTTTCCCTCATGGCTACTTGGATATGGTTGCAATATCGGGACAATTAGGTTTTTTGAGGCTGGTCCTGGGGGGAGTGAGCAATGGTGGTTTTGAGGCTGAAGGCACCAGGAGAGCCCAGAGACCCAAGGTCTGTGGTGGGATAAAAGCGGTTCTAGGAAATCTCCAAAACAAGCCACAGTTTTCCCTCGTGGCTGCTTGGGCGTGGCAGCAATCTCCAGACATTTGACTTGTTTGAGGCTGGTCCTGGGGGGAGTGAGAAAGGGTGGTTTTGAGGCTGAAGGCGCCAGGAGAGCCCAGAGACCCAAGGTCTGTGGTGGCATAAAAGCGGTTCCCAGAGACCTTTAAAACAAGCCACAGTTTTCCCTCGTGGCTGCTTGGGCGTGGCAGCAATCTTGGGACGTTTGGTATTTTTGAGGCCAACCACGGAATAAGTGAGCAATGGTGGTTTTGAGGCTGAAGGCGCCAGGAGAGCCCAGAGCCCCAAGGTCTGTGGTGGCATAAAAGCGGTTCCCAGAGACATTTACAACAAGCCATAGTTTTCCCTCGTGGCTGCTTGGGCGTGGCAGCAATCTTGGGATGTTTGCTAGCTTTGAGGCCAGGCCCTGGGGGGAGTGAGCAATGAGTGGTTTGTGAGGCTGAAAGCGCCAGGAAGAGCCCAGAGCCCCAAGGTCTGTGGTGGCATAAAAGCGGTTCCCAGAGACCTTTAAAACAAGCCACGGTTTTCCTCGTGGCTGCTTGGGCGTGGCAGCAATCTTGGAACGTTTGGTATTTTTGAGGCCAACCACAGAATAAGTGAGCAATGGTGGTTTTGAGACTGAAAGCGCCAGGAGAGCCCAGAGACCCAAGGTCTGTGGTGGGATAAAAGCGGTTCCCAGAGACCTTTAAAACAAGCCACAGTTTTCCCACGTGGCTACGTGCACATGGCAGCAATATCGGGACAATTGGGTGTTTTGAGGCCAACCACAGAATAAGTGAGCAATGGTGGTTTTGAGGCTGAAGGCGCCAGGAGAGCCCAGAGGCCAAGGTCCGTGGGGCGATGCAAGTGGTTCCAGGAAAAATCCAAAACAAGCGACGGTTTTCCCTCGTGGCTTCTTGGGCGTGGCAGCAATCTCCGGACATTTGACTTGTTTGAGGCTGGTCCTGGGGGGAGTGAGAAAGGGTGGTTTTGAGTCTGAAGGCGCCAGGAGAGCTCAGAGCCCCAAGGTCTGTGGTGCCATAAAAGCGGTTCCCAGAGACCTTTAAAACAAGCCACAGTTTTCCCTCGTGGCTGGTTGGATATGGTATCAATATTGGGACATTTGACATTTTTGAGGCTGGTCCTGGGGGGAGTGAGAAAGGGTGGTTTTGAGGCTGAAGGCGCCAGGAGAGCCCAGAGACCCAAGGTCTGTGGTGGCATAAAAGCGGTTCCCAGAGACCTTTAAAACAAGCCACAGTTTTCCCACGTGGCTGCTTGGACGTGGCAGCAATCTTGGGACGTTTGGTATTTTTGAGGCCAACCACAGAATAAGTGAGCAATGGTGGTTTTGAGGCTGAAGGCGCCAGGAGAGCCCAGAGACCCAAGGTCTGTGGTGGCATAAAAGCGGTTCCCAGAGACATTTAAAAAAAGCCACAGTTTTCCCACGTGGCTGCTTGGACGTGGCAGCAATCTTGGGACGTTTGGTATTTTTGAGGCCAACCACAGAATAAGTGAGCAATGGTGGTTTTGAGGCTGAAAGCGCCAGGAGAGCCCAGAGACCCAAGGTCTGTGGTGGCATAAAAGCGGTTCCCAGAGACATTTAAAACAAGCCACAGTTTTCCCTCGTGGCTGCTTGGGCGTGGCAGCAATCTTGGGACGTTTGGTATTTTTGAGGCCAACCACAGAATAAGTGAGCAATGGTGGTTTTGAGGCTGAAGGCGCCAGGAGAGCCCAGAGCCCCAAGGTCTGTGGTGGGATAAGAGCGGTTCCCAGAGACATTTACAACAAGCTATAGTTTTCCCTCGTGGCTGCTTGGACGTGGCAGCAATTTTGGGATGTTTC
Source organism: Fratercula arctica (assembly GCA_947846985.1). NCBI lineage: Eukaryota > Metazoa > Chordata > Aves > Charadriiformes > Alcidae > Fratercula > Fratercula arctica. Next base: position 2,798,168 of record CANTUZ010000027.1, read on the forward strand.
CTAGCTTTGAGGCCGGCCCTGGGGGGAGTGAGAAAGAGTGGTTTGTGAGGCTGAAAGCGCCAGGAAAGCCCAGAGCCCCAAGGTCTGTGGTGGCATAAAAGCGGTTCCCAGAGACCTTTAAAACAAGCCACAGTTTTCCCTCCTGGCTGCTTGGGCGTGGCAGCAATCTTGGGACGTTTGGTATTTTTGAGGCCAACCACAGAAAAAGTGAGCACTGGTGGTTTTGAGACTGAAAGCGCCAGGAGAGCCCAGAGACCTAAGGTCTGTGGTGGGATAAAAGCGGTTCCCAGAGACATTTAAAACAAGCCACAGTTTTCCCACGTGGCTACGTGCACATGGCAGCAATATCGGGACAATTGGGTTTTTTGAGGCCAACCACAGAATAAGTGAGCAATGGTGGTTTTGAGGCTGAAGGCGCCAGGAGAGCTCAGAGGCCAAGGTCTGTGGGGCGATGCAAGTGGTTCCAGGAAAAATCCAAAACAAGCGACGGTTTTCCCTCGTGGCTTCTTGGGCGTGGCAGCAATCTCCGGACATTTGACTTTTTTGAGGCTGGTCCTGGGGGGAGTGAGAAAGGGTGCTTTTGAGGCTGAAGGCACCAGGAGAGCCCAGAGCCCAAAGGTCTGTGGGGCAATGCAAGCAGTTCCCAGAGACCTTTAGAGCAAGCCACAGTTTTCCCTCGTGGCTGGTTGGATATGGTATCAATATTGGGACATTTGACATTTTTGAGGCTGGTCCTGGGGGGAGCGAGAAAGGGTGGTTTTGAGGCTGAAGGCGCCAGGAGAGCCCAGAGCCCCAAGGTCTGTGGTGGCATAAAAGCGGTTCCCAGAGACCTTTAAAACAAGCCACACTTTTCCCTCGTGGCTGCTTGGGCGTGGCAGCAATCTTGGGACGTTTGGTATTTTTGAGGCCAACCACGGAATCAGTGAGCAAAGGTAGTTTTGTGGCTGAAGGTGGCAGGAGAGCCCAGAGCCCCAAGGTCTGTGGGGTGATGCAAGCAGTTCCCAGAGACATTTACAACAAGCCATGGTTTTCCCACATGGCTGATTGGGGGTGACAGGAATCTTGGGACGTTTGGTATTTTTGAGGCCAACCATGGAATAAGTGAGAAATGCTGTTTTTGAGCCTGGAGGCACCAGGAAAGCCTGGAAACCAAAGTTGTGAGGGGGGATGCAAGCGGTTCCAGGAAAACTCCAAAACAAGCCACGGTTTTCCCTCGTGGCTGCTTGGGCGTGGCAGCAATCTCCAGACATTTGACTTGTTTGAGGCTGGTCCTGGGGGGAGTGAGAAAGGGTGCTTTTGAGGCTGAAGGCGCCAGGAGAGCCCAGAGCCCCAGGGTCTGTGGTGGCATAAAAACGGTTCCCAGAGACCTTTAGAGCAAGCCACAGTTTTCCCTCATGGCTACTTGGATATGGTTGCAATATCGGGACAATTAGGTTTTTTGAGGCTGGTCCTGGGGGGAGTGAGCAATGGTGGTTTTGAGGCTGAAGGCACCAGGAGAGCCCAGAGACCCAAGGTCTGTGGTGGGATAAAAGCGGTTCTAGGAAATCTCCAAAACAAGCCACAGTTTTCCCTCGTGGCTGCTTGGGCGTGGCAGCAATCTCCAGACATTTGACTTGTTTGAGGCTGGTCCTGGGGGGAGTGAGAAAGGGTGGTTTTGAGGCTGAAGGCGCCAGGAGAGCCCAGAGCCCCAAGGTCTGTGGTGGCATAAAAGCGGTTCCCAGAGACCTTTAAAACAAGCCACAGTTTTCCCACGTGGCTGCTTGGACGTGGCAGCAATCTTGGGACGTTTGGTATTTTTGAGGCCAACCACGGAATAAGTGAGCAATGGTGGTTTTGAGGCTGAAGGCGCCAGGAGAGCCCAGAGCCCCAAGGTCTGTGGTGGCATAAAAGCGGTTCCCAGAGACATTTAAAACAAGCCACAGTTTTCCCTCGTGGCTGCTTGGGCGTGGCAGCAATCTTGGGACGTTTGGTATTTTTGAGGCCAACCACAGAATAAGTGAGCAATGGTGGTTTTGAGGCTGAAGGCGCCAGGAGAGCCCAGAGACCCAAGGTCTGTGGTGGCATAAAGCAGTTCCCAGAGACATTTAAAAAAAGCCACAGTTTTCCCTCGTGGCTGCTTGGACGTGGCAGCAATCTTGGGACGTTTGGTATTTTTGAGGCCAACCACAGAATAAGTGAGCAATGGTGGTTTTGAGGCTGAAGGTGCCAGGAGAGCCCAGAGACCCAAGGTCTGTGGTGGCATAAAAGCGGTTCCCAGAGACATTTAAAAAAAACCACAGTTTTCCCTCGTGGCTGCTTGGACGTGGCAACAATCTTGGGACGTTTGGTATTTTTGAGGCCAACCACAGAATAAGTGAGCAATGGTGGTTTTGAGGCTGAAGGCGCCAGGAGAGCCCAGAGCCCCAAGGTCTGTGGTGGCATAAAAGCGGTTCCCAGAGACAGTTAAAACAATCCACAGTTTTCCCTCGTGGCTGCTTGGGCGTGGCAGCAATCTTGGACGTTTGGTATTTTTGAGGCCAACCACAGAATAAGTGAGCAATGGTGGTTTTGAGGCTGAAGGCGCCAGGAGAGCCCAGAGCCCCAAGGTCTGTGGTGGCATAAAAGCGGTTCCCAGAGACATTTACAACAAGCCATAGTTTTCCCTCGTGGCTGCTTGGACGTGGCAGCAATCTTGGGACGTTTGGTATTTTTGAGGCCAACCACAGAATAAGTGAGCAATGGTGGTTTTGAGGCTGAAGGCGCCAGGAGAGCCCAGAGACCCAAGGTCTGTGGTGGCATAAAAGCAGTTCCCAGAGACATTTAAAAAAAGCCACAGTTTTCCCTCGTGGCTGCTTGGACGTGGCAGCAATCTTGGGACGTTTGGTATTTTTGAGGCCAACCACAGAATAAGTGAGCAATGGTGGTTTTGAGGCTGAAGGTGCCAGGAGAGCCCAGAGACCCAAGGTCTGTGGTGGCATAAAAGCGGTTCCCAGAGACATTTAAAAAAAACCACAGTTTTCCCACGTGGCTGCTTGGACGTGGCAACAATCTTGGGACGTTTGGTATTTTTGAGGCCAACCACAGAATAAGTGAGCAATGGTGGTTTTGAGGCTGAAGGCGCCAGGAGAGCCCAGAGCCCCAAGGTCTGTGGTGGCATAAAAGCGGTTCCCAGAGACAGTTAAAACAAGCCACAGTTTTCCCTCGTGGCTGCTTGGGCGTGGCAGCAATCTTGGGACGTTTGGTATTTTTGAGGCCAACCACAGAATAAGTGAGCAATGGTGGTTTTGAGGCTGAAGGCGCCAGGAGAGCCCAGAGCCCCAAGGTCTGTGGTGGCATAAAAGCGGTTCCCAGAGACATTTACAACAAGCCATAGTTTTCCCTCGTGGCTGCTTGGACGTGGCAGCAATTTTGGGATGTTTGCTAGCTTTGAGGCCGGCCCTGGGGGGAGTGAGAAAGAGTGGTTTGTGAGGCTGAAAGCGCCAGGAAAGCCCAGAGCCCCAAGGTCTGTGGTGGCATAAAAGCGGTTCCCAGAGACCTTTAAAACAAGCCACGGTTTTCCTCGTGGCTGCTTGGGCGTGGCAGCAATCTTGGAACGTTTGGTATTTTTGAGGCCAACCACAGAATAAGTGAGCAATGGTGGTTTTGAGACTGAAAGCGCCAGGAGAGCCCAGAGACCCAAGGTCTGTGGTGGGATAAAAGCGGTTCCCAGAGACATTTAAAACAAGCCACAGTTTTCCCACGTGGCTACGTGCACATGGCAGCAATATCGGGACAATTGGGTTTTTTGAGGCCAACCACAGAATAAGTGAGCAATGGTGGTTTTGAGGCTGAAGGCGCCAGGAGAGCCAGAGGCCAAGGTCTGTGGGGCGATGCAAGTGGTTCCAGGAAAAATCCAAAACAAGCGACGGTTTTCCCTCGTGGCTTCTTGGGCGTGGCAGCAATCTCCGGACATTTGACTTTTTTGAGGCTGGTCCTGGGGGGGAGTGAGAAAGGGTGCTTTTGAGGCTGAAGGCACCAGGAGAGCTCAGAGCCCCAAGGTCTGTGGTGCCATAAAAGCGGTTCCCAGAGACCTTTAAAACAAGCCACAGTTTTCCCTCGTGGCTGGTTGGATATGGTATCAATATTGGGACATTTGACATTTTTGAGGCTGGTCCTGGGGGGAGTGAGAAAGGGTGGTTTTTGAGGCTGAAGGCGCCAGGAGAGCCCAGAGCCCCAAGGTCTGTGGTGGCATAAAAGCGGTTCCCAGAGACCTTTAAAACAAGCCACAGTTTTCCCACGTGGCTGCTTGGACGTGGCAGCAATCTTGGGACGTTTGGTATTTTTGAGGCCAACCACAGAATAAGTGAGCAATGGTGGTTTTGAGGCTGAAGGCGCCAGGAGAGCTCAGAGGCCAAGGTCTGTGGGGCGATGCAAGTGGTTCCAGGAAAAATCTAAAACAAGCGACGGTTTTCCCTCGTGGCTTCTTGGGCGTGGCAGCAATCTCCGGACATTTGACTTTTTTGAGGCTGGTCCTGGGGGGAGTGAGAAAGGGTGCTTTTGAGGCTGAAGGCACCAGGAGAGCCCAGAGCCCAAAGGTCTGTGGGGCAATGCAAGCAGTTCCCAGAGACCTTTAGAGCAAGCCACAGTTTTACCTCGTGGCTGGTTGGATATGGTATCAATATTGGGACATTTGACATTTTTGAGGCTGGTCCTGGGGGGAGCGAGAAAGGGTGGTTTTGAGGCTGAGGCGCCAGGAGAGCCCAGAGCCCCAAGGTCTGTGGTGGCATAAAAGCGGTTCCCAGAGACCTTTAAAACAAGCCACACTTTTCCCTCGTGGCTGCTTGGGCGTGGCAGCAATCTTGGGACGTTTGGTATTTTTGAGGCCAACCACGGAATCAGTGAGCAAAGGTAGTTTTGTGGCTGAAGGTGGCAGGAGAGCCCAGAGCCCCAAGGTCTGTGGGGTGATGCAAGCAGTTCCCAGAGACATTTACAACAAGCCATGGTTTTCCCACATGGCTGATTGGGGGTGACAGGAATCTTGGGACGTTTGGTATTTTTGAGGCCAACCATGGAATAAGTGAGAAATGCTGTTTTTGAGCCTGGAGGCACCAGGAAAGCCTGGAAACCAAAGTTGTGAGGGGGGATGCAAGCGGTTCCAGGAAAACTCCAAAACAAGCCACGGTTTTCCCTCGTGGCTGCTTGGGCGTGGCAGCAATCTCCAGACATTTGACTTGTTTGAGGCTGGTCCTGGGGGGAGTGAGAAAGGGTGCTTTTGAGGCTGAAGGCGCCAGGAGAGCCCAGAGCCCCAGGGTCTGTGGTGGCATAAAAACGGTTCCCAGAGACCTTTAGAGCAAGCCACAGTTTTCCCTCATGGCTACTTGGATATGGTTGCAATATCGGGACAATTAGGTTTTTTGAGGCTGGTCCTGGGGGGAGTGAGCAATGGTGGTTTTGAGGCTGAAGGCACCAGGAGAGCCCAGAGACCCAAGGTCTGTGGTGGCATAAAAGCGGTTCTAGGAAATCTCTAAAACAAGCCACAGTTTTCCCTCGTGGCTGCTTGGGCGTGGCAGCAATCTCCAGACATTTGACTTGTTTGAGGCTGGTCCTGGGGGGAGTGAGAAAGGGTGGTTTTGAGGCTGAAGGCGCCAGGAGAGCCCAGAGCCCCAAGGTCTGTGGTGGCATAAAAGCGGTTCCCAGAGACCTTTAAAACAAGCCACAGTTTTCCCACGTGGCTGCTTGGGCGTGGCAGCAATCTTGGGACGTTTGGTATTTTTGAGGCCAACCACAGAATAAGTGAGCAATGGTGGTTTTGAGGCTGAAGGCGCCAGGAGAGCCCAGAGCCCCAAGGTCTGTGGTGGCATAAAAGCGGTTCCCAGAGACCTTTAAAACAAGCCACAGTTTTCCCTCGTGGCTGCTTGGACGTGGCAGCAATCTTGGGACGTTTGGTATTTTTGAGGCCAACCACGGAATAAGTGAGCAATGGTGGTTTTGAGGCTGAAGGCGCCAGGAGAGCCCAGAGACCCAAGGTCTGTGGTGCCATAAAAGCGGTTCCCAGAGACATTTAAAACAAGCCACAGTTTTCCCTCGTGGCTGCTTGGGCGTGGCAGCAATCTTGGGACGTTTGGTATTTTTGAGGCCAACCACAGAATAAGTGAGCAATGGTGGTTTTGAGGCTGAAGGCGCCAGGAGAGCCCAGAGACCCAAGGTCTGTGGTGGCATAAAAGCGGTTCCCAGAGACATTTAAAACAGCCACGGTTTTCCCTCGTGGCTGCTTGGGCGTGGCAGCAATCTTGGGACGTTTGGTATTTTTGAGGCCAACCACAGAATAAGTGAGCAATGGTGGTTTTGAGGCTGAAGGCGCCAGGAGAGCCCAGAGCCCCAAGGTCTGTGGTGGCATAAAAGCGGTTCCCAGAGACATTTACAACAAGCCATAGTTTTCCCTCGTGGCTGCTTGGACGTGGCAGCAATTTTGGGATGTTTGCTAGCTTTGAGGCCGGCCCTGGGGGGAGTGAGAAAGAGTGGTTTGTGAGGCTGAAAGCGCCAGGAAAGCCCAGAGCCCCAAGGTCTGTGGTGGCATAAAAGCGGTTCCCAGAGACCTTTAAAACAAGCCACAGTTTTCCCTCCTGGCTGCTTGGGCGTGGCAGCAATCTTGGGACGTTTGGTATTTTTGAGGCCAACCACAGAATAAGTGAGCAATGGTGGTTTTGAGACTGAAAGCGCCAGGAGAGCCCAGAGACCTAAGGTCTGTGGTGGCATAAAAGCGGTTCCCAGAGACATTTAAAACAAGCCACAGTTTTCCCACGTGGCTACGTGCACATGGCAGCAATATCGGGACAATTGGGTTTTTTGAGGCCAACCACAGAATAAGTGAGCAATGGTGGTTTTGAGGCTGAAGGCGCCAGGAGAGCCCAGAGCCCCAAGGTCTGTGGTGGCATAAAAGCGGTTCCCAGAGACCTTTAAAACAAGCCACAGTTTTCCCACATGGCTACGTGCACATGGCAGCAATATCGGGACAATTGGGTTTTTTGAGGCCAACCACAGAATAAGTGAGCAATGGTGGTTTTGAGGCTGAAGGCACCAGGAGAGCTCAGAGGCCAAGGTCTGTGGGGCGATGCAAGTGGTTCCAGGAAAAATCCAAAACAAGCGGCGGTTTTCCCTCGTGGCTTCTTGGGCGTGGCAGCAATCTCCGGACATTTGACTTGTTTGAGGCTGGTCCTGGGGGGAGTGAGAAAGGGTGGTTTTGAGTCTGAAGGCACCAGGAGAGCCCAGAGCCCAAAGGTCTGCGGGGCAATGCAAGCAGTTCCCAGAGACCTTTAAAACAAGCCACAGTTTTCCCTCGTGGCTGGTTGGATATGGTATCAATATTGGGACATTTGACATTTTTGAGGCTGGTCCTGGGGGGAGCGAGAAAGGGTGGTTTTGAGGCTGAAGGCGCCAGGAGAGCCCAGAGCCCCAAGGTCTGTGGTGGCATAAAAGCGGTTCCCAGAGACCTTTAAAACAAGCCACAGTTTTCCCTCGTGGCTGCTTGGGTGTGGCAGCAATCTTGGGACGTTTGGTATTTTTGAGGCCAACCACGGAATCAGTGAGCAAAGGTAGTTTTGTGGCTGAAGGTGGCAGGAGAGCCCAGAGCCCCAAGGTCTGTGGGGTGATGCAAGCAGTTCCCAGAGACATTTACAACAAGCCACGGTTTTCCCACATGGCTGATTGGGGGTGACAGGAATCTTGGGACGTTTGGTATTTTTGAGGCCAACCATGGAATAAGTGAGAAATGCTGTTTTTGATCCTGGAGGCACCAGGAAAGCCTGGAAACCAAAGTTGTGAGGGGGGATGCAAGCGGTTCCAGGAAAAACTCCAAAACAAGCCACGGTTTTCCCTCGTGGCTGCTTGGGCGTGGCAGCAATCTCCAGACATTTGACTTTTTTGAGGCTGGTCCTGGGGGGAGTGAGAAAGGGTGCTTTTGAGGCTGAAGGCGCCAGGAGAGCCCAGAGACCCAAGGTCTGTGGTGCCATAAAAGCAGTTCCCAGAGACATTTAAAAGAAGCCACAGTTTTCCCTCGTGGCTGCTTGGGCGTGGCAGCAATCTCCAGACATTGACTTGTTTGAGGCTGGTCCTGGGGGGGAGTGAGCAATGTGGTTTTGAGGCTGAAGGCACCAGGAGAGCCCAGAGCCCCAAGGTCTGTGGTCGCATAAAAGCGGTTCCCAGAGACATTTAAAAACAGCCCACGGTTTTCCCTCGTGGACTGCTTGGGCGTGGTAGCAATCTTGGGAACGTTTGGTATTTTTGAGGCCAACCACAGAATAAGTGAGCAATGGTGGTTTTGAGGCTGAAAGGCGGCAGGAGAGCCCAGAGACCGAAGGTCTGTGGTGGCATAAAAGCGGTTCCCAGAGACCTTTAAAACAAGCCACAGTTTTCCCACGTGGCTACGTGCACATGGCAGCAATATCGGGACAATTGGGTTTTTTGAGGCCAACCACAGAATAAGTGAGCAATGGTTGTTTTGAGGCTGAAGGCGGCAGGAGAGCCCAGAGGCCAAGGTCTGTGGGGCGATGCAAGTGGTTCCAGGAAAAATCCAAAACAAGTGGCGGTTTTCCCTCGTGGCTTCTTGGGCGTGGCAGCAATCTCCGGACATTTGACTTGTTTGAGGCTGGTCCTGGGGGGAGTGAGAAAGGGTGGTTTTGAGTCTGAAGGCGCCAGGAGAGCCCAGAGCCCAAAGGTCTGTGGGGCAATGCAAGCAGTTCCCAGAGACCTTTAAAACAAGCCACAGTTTTCCCTCGTGGCTGGTTGGATATGGTATCAATATTGGGACATTTGACATTTTTGAGGCTGGTCCTGGGGGGAGTGAGAAAGGGTGGTTTTGAGGCTGAAGGCGCCAGGAGAGCCCAGAGCCCCAAGGTCTGTGGTGGCATAAAAGCGGTTCCCAGAGACCTTTAAAACAAGCCACACTTTTCCCTCGTGGCTGCTTGGGCGTGGCAGCAATCTTGGGACGTTTGGTATTTTTGAGGCCAACCACGGAATCAGTGAGCAAAGGTAGTTTTGTGGCTGAAGGTGGCAGGAGAGCCCAGAGCCCCAAGGTCTGTGGGGTGATGCAAGCAGTTCCCAGAGACATTTACAACACGGCATGGTTTTCCCACATGGCTGATTGGGGGTGACAGGAATCTTGGGACGTTTGGTATTTTTGAGGCCAACCATGGAATAAGTGAGAAATGCTGTTTTTGAGCCTGGAGGCACCAGGAAAGCCTGGAAACCAAAGTTGTGAGGGGGGATGCAAGCGGTTCCAGGAAAACTCCAAAACAAGCCACGGTTTTCCCTCGTGGCTGCTTGGGCGTGGCAGCAATCTCCAGACATTTGACTTTTTTGAGGCTGGTCCTGGGGGGAGTGAGAAAGGGTGCTTTTGAGGCTGAAGGCGCCAGGAGAGCCCAGAGCCCCAAGGTCTGTGGTGGCATAAAAACGGTTCCCAGAGACCTTTAGAGCAAGCCACAGTTTTCCCTCATGGCTACTTGGATATGGTTGCAATATCGGGACAATTAGGTTTTTTGAGGCTGGTCCTGGGGGGAGTGAGCAATGGTGGTTTTGAGGCTGAAGGCACCAGGAGAGCCCAGAGACCCAAGGTCTGTGGTGGGATAAAAGCGGTTCTAGGAAATCTCCAAAACAAGCCACAGTTTTCCCTCGTGGCTGCTTGGGCGTGGCAGCAATCTCCAGACATTTGACTTGTTTGAGGCTGGTCCTGGGGAAGTGAGAAAGGGTGGTTTTGAGGCTGAAGGCGCCAGGAGAGCCCAGAGCCCCAAGGTCTGTGGTGGCCATAAAAGCGGTTCCCAGAGACCTTTAAAACAAGCCACAGTTTTCCCACGTGGCTGCTTGGACGTGGCAGCAATCTTGGGACGTTTGGTATTTTTGAGGCCAACCACAGAATAAGTGAGCAATGGTGGTTTTGAGGCTGAAGGCGCCAGGAGAGCCCAGAGCCCCAAGGTCTGTGGTGGCATAAAAGCGGTTCCCAGAGACATTTAAAAACAAGCCACAGTTTTCCCTCGTGGCTGCTTGGGCGTGGCAGCAATCTTGGGACGTTTGGTATTTTTGAGGCCAACCACAGAATAAGTGAGCAATGGTGGTTTTGAGGCTGAAAGGCGCCAGGAGAGCCCAGAGCCCCAAGGTCTGTGGTGGCATAAAAGCGGTTCCCAGAGACATTTAAAACAAGCCACAGTTTTCCCTCGTGGCTGCTTGGGCGTGGCAGCAATCTTGGGACGTTTGATATTTTTGAGGCAGACCACAGGAATAAGTGAGCAATGGTGGTTTTGAGGCTGAAGGCGCCAGGAGAGCCCAGAGCCCAAGGTCTGTGGGGCGATGCAAGTGGTTCCAGGAAAAATCCAAAACAAGCGGCGGTTTTCCCTCGTGGCTTCTTGGGCGTGGCAGCAATCTCCGGACATTTGACTTGTTTGAGGCTGGTCCTGGGGGGAGTGAGCAATGGTTGGTTTTGAGGCTGAAGGCACCAGGAGAGCCCAGAGACCAAAGGTCTGTGGTGGGATAAAAGCAGTTCCCAGAGACATTTAAAACAAGCCACACTTTTCCCTCGTGGCTGCTTGGGCGTGGCAGCAATCTTGGGACGTTTGGTATTTTTGAGGCCAACCACGGAATCAGTGAGCAAAGGTTAGTTTTGTGGCTGAAGGTGGCAGGAGAGCCCAGAGCCCCAAGGTCTGTGGGGTGATGCAAGCAGTTCCCAGCGACATTTACAACAAGGCCATGGTTTTCCCACATGGCTGATTGGGGGTGACAGGAATCTTGGGACGTTTGGTATTTTTGAGGCCAACCATGGAATAAGTGAGAAATGCTGTTTTTGAGCCTGGAGGCACCAGGAAAGCCTGGAAACCAAAGTTGTGAGGGGGGATGCAAGCGGTTCCAGGAAAACTCCAAAACAAGCCACGGTTTTCCCTCGTGGCTGCTTGGGCGTGGCAGCAATCTCCAGACATTTGACTTTTTTGAGGCTGGTCCTGGGGGAGTGAGAAAGGGTGCTTTTGAGGCTGAAGGCGCCAGGAGAGCCCAGAGACCCAAGGTCTGTGGTGGCATAAAAGCGGTTCCCAGAGACCTTTAAAGCAAGCCACAGTTTTCCCTCAGTGGCTGCTTGGATATGGTGGCAGCATATCTGGGACAGTTAGGTATTTTTGAGGCATGGTCCTGGGGGGAATAGTGAGCAATGGTGGTTTTGAGGCTGAAGGCGCCAGGAGAGCCCAGAGCCCCAAGGTCTGTGGTGGCATAAAAGCGGTTCCCAGAGACATTTAAAACAAGCCATAGTTTTCCGACGTGGCTGCTTGGGCGTGGCAGCAATCTTGGGACGTTTGGTATTTTTGAGGCCAACCACAGAATAAGTGAGCAATGGTGGTTTTGAGGCTGAAGGCGCCAGGAGAGCCCAGAGACCCAAGGTCTGTGGTGGCATAAAAGCGGTTCCCAGAGACATTTAAAAACAGCCACAGTTTTCCCTCGTGGCTGCTTGGGCGTGGCAGCAATCTTGGGACGTTTGGTATTTTTGAGGCCAACCACAGAATAAGTGAGCAATGGTGGTTTTGAGGCTGAAGGCGCCAGGAGAGCCCAGAGCCCCAAGGTCTGTGGTGAGATAGAAGCGGTTCCCAGAGACATTTAAAACAAGCCACAGTTTTCCCTCGTGGCTGCTTGGGCGTGGCAGCAATCTTGGGACGTTTGGTATTTTTGAGGCCAACCACAGAATAAGTGAGCAATGGTGGTTTTGAGGCTGAAGGCGCCAGGAGAGCCAGGAGCCCCAAGGTCTGTGGTGGCATAAAAGCGGTTCCCAGAGACAGTTAAAACAAGCCACAGTTTTCTCTCGTGGCTGCTTGGGCGTGTCAGCAATCTTGGGACGTTTGGTATTTTTGAGGCCAACCACAGAATAAGTGAGCAATGGTGGTTTTGAGGCTGAAGGCGCCAGGAGAGCCCAGAGCCCCAAGGTCTGTGGTGGCATAAAAGCAGTTCCCAGAGACATTTAAAAAAAAGCCACAGTTTTCCCTCGTGGCTGTTTAGGCGTGGCAGCAATCTTGGGATGTTTGATATTTTTGAGGCCAACCACGGAATAAGTGAGTAAAGGTGGTTTTGGGGCTGAAGGTGCCAGGAGAGCCCAGAGACCCAAGGTCTGTGGGGCGATGCAAGTGGTTTGAGGAAATATTCAAAACAAGCTACGGTTTTCCCTCGTGGCTGCTTGGGCGTGGCAGCAATCTTGGGACGTTGGTATTTTTGAGGCCAACCACAGAATAAGTGAGCAATGGTGGTTTTGAGGCTGAAGGCGCCAGGAGAGCCGAGAGACCCAAGGTCTGTGGGGCGATGCAAGTGGTTCCAGGAAAAATCCAAAACAAGCGGCGGTTTTCCCTCGTGGCTTCTTGGGCGTGGCAGCAATCTCCGGACATTTGACTTGTTTGAGGCTGGTCCTGGGGGGAGTGAGCAATGGTGGTTTTGAGTCTGAAGGCACCAGGAGAGCCCAGAGACCCAAGGTCTGTGGTGGCATAAAAGCGGTTCCCAGAGACCTTTAAAACAAGCCACAGTTTTCTCTCGTGGCTGCTTGGGCGTGGCAGCAATCTTGGGACGTTTGGTATTTTTGAGGCCAACCACGGAATCAGTGAGCAAAGGTAGTTTTGTGGCTGAAGGTGGCAGGAGAGCCCAGAGCCCCAAGGTCTGTGGGGTGATGCAAGCAGTTCCCAGAGACATTTACAACAAGCCATGGTTTTCCCACATGGCTGATTGGGGGTGACAGGAATCTTGGGACGTTTGGTATTTTTGAGGCCAACCATGGAATAAGTGAGAAATGCTGTTTTTGAGCCTGGAGGCACCAGGAAAGCCTGGAAACCAAAGTTGTGAGGGGGGATGCAAGCGGTTCCAGGAAAACTCCAAAACAAGCCACGGTTTTTCCCTCGTGGCTGCTTGGGCGTGGCAGCAATCTCCAGACATTTGACTTTTTTGAGGCTGTCCTGGGGGGAGTGAGAAAGGGTGCTTTTGAGGCTGAAGGCGCCAGGAGAGCCCAGAGACCCAAGGTCTGTGGTGGCATAAAAGCGGTTCCCAGAGACCTTTAGAGCAAGCCACAGTTTTCCCTCATGGCTACTTGGATATGGTTGCAATATCGGGACAATTAGGTTTTTGAGGCTGGTCCTGGGGGGAGTGAGCAATGGTGGTTTTGAGGCTGAAGGCACCAGGAGAGCCCAGAGACCCAAGGTCTGTGGTGGGATAAAAGCGGTTCTAGGAAATCTCCAAAACAAGCCACAGTTTTCCCTCGTGGCTGCTTGGGCGTGGCAGCAATCTCCAGACATTTGACTTGTTTGAGGCTGGTCCTGGGGGAAGTGAGAAAGGGTGGTTTTGAGGCTGAAGGCGCCAGGAGAGCCCAGAGCCCCAAGGTCTGTGGTGGCATAAAAGCGGTTCCCAGAGACCTTTAAAACAAGCCACAGTTTTCCCACGTGGCTGCAATCTTGGGACGTTTGGTATTTTTGAGGCCAACCACAGAATAAGTGAGCAATGGTGGTTTTGAGGCTGAAAGGCGCCAGGAGAGCCCAGAGCCCCAAGGTCTGTGGTGGCATAAAAGCGGTTCCCAGAGACATTTAAAACAAGCCACAGTTTTCCCTCGTGGCTGCTTGGGCGTGGCAGCAATCTTGGGACGTTTGGTATTTTTGAGGCCAACCACAGAATAAGTGAGCAATGGTGGTTTTGAGGCTGAAGGCGCCAGGAGAGCCCAGAGCCCCAAGGTCTGTGGTGGCATAAAAGCGGTTCCCAGAGACATTTAAAACAAGCCACAGTTTTCCCTCGTGGCTGCGTGGATATGGTAGCAATATTGGGACGTTTGGTATTTTTGAGGCCAACCACAGAATAAGTGAGCAATGGTGGTTTTGAGGCTGAAGGCGCCAGGAGAGCCCAGAGCCCAAGGTCTGTGGGGCGATGCAAGTGGTTCCAGGAAAAATCCAAAACAAGCGGCGGTTTTCCCTCGTGGCTTCTTGGGCGTGGCAGCAATCTCCGGACATTTGACTTGTTTGAGGCTGGTCCTGGGGGGAGTGAGCAATGGTGGTTTTGAGGCTGAAGGCACCAGGAGAGCCCAGAGACCAAAGGTCTGTGGTGGCATAAAAGCGGTTCCCAGAGACATTTAAAACAAGCCACACTTTTCCCTCGTGGCTGCTTGGGCGTGGCAGCAATCTTGGAACGTTTGGTATTTTTGAGGCCAACCACGGAATCAGTGAGCAAAGGTAGTTTTGTGGCTGAAGGTGGCAGGAGAGCCCAGAGCCCCAAGGTCTGTGGGGTGATGCAAGCAGTTCCCAGAGACATTTACAACACGCCATGGTTTTCCCACATGGCTGATTGGGGGTGACAGGAATCTTGGGACGTTTGGTATTTTTGAGGCCAACCATGGAATAAGTGAGAAATGCTGTTTTTGAGCCTGGAGGCACCAGGAAAGCCTGGAAACCAAAGTTGTGAGGGGGGATGCAAGCGGTTCCAGGAAAACTCCAAAACAAGCCACGGTTTTCCCTCGTGGCTGCTTGGGCGTGGCAGCAATCTCCAGACATTTGACTTTTTTGAGGCTGGTCCTGGGGGAGTGAGAAAGGGTGCTTTTGAGGCTGAAGGCACCAGGAGAGCCCAGAGCCCCAAGGTCTGTGGTGGGATAAAAGCGGTTCCCAGAGACCTTTAGAGCAAGGCACAGTTTTCCCTCATGGCTACTTGGATATGGTTGCAATATCGGGACAATTAGGTTTTTTGAGGCTGGTCCTGGGGGGAGTGAGCAATGGTGGTTTTGAGGCTGAAGGCGCCAGGAGAGCCCAGAGCCCCAAGGTCTGTGGTGGCATAAAAGCGGTTCCCAGAGACCTTTAAAACAAGCCACTAGTTTTCCCACGTGGCTGCTTGGGCGTGGCAGCAATCTTGGGACGTTTGGTATTTTTGAGGCCAACCACAGAATAAGTGAGCAATGGTGGTTTTGAGGCTGAAGGCGCCAGGAGAGCCCAGAGCCCCAAGGTCTGTGGTGGCATAAAAGCGGTTCCCAGAGACCTTTAAAACAAGCCACAGTTTTCCCTACGTGGCTGCTTGGACGTGGCAGCAATCTTGGGACGTTTGGTATTTTTGAGGCCAACCACAGAATAAGTGAGCAATGGTGGTTTTGAGGCTGAAGGCGCCAGGAGAGCCCAGAGCCCCAAGGTCTGTGGGGCAATGGAAGCGGTTCCCAGAGACATTTAAAACAAGCCACAGTTTTCCCTTGTGGCTTCTTGGGCATGGCAGGAATCTTGGGACGTTGGTATTTTTGAGGCCAACCACAGAATAAGTGAGCAATGGTGGTTTTGAGGCTGAAGGCGCCAGGAGAGCCCAGAGCCCCAAGGTCTGTGGTGGCATAAAAGCGGTTCCCAGAGACATTTAAAACAAGCCACAGTTTTCCCTCGTGGCTGCTTGGGCGTGGCAGCAATCTTGGGACGTTTGGTATTTTTGAGGCCAACCACAGAATAAGTGAGCAATGGTGGTTTTGAGGCTGAAGGCGCCAGGAGAGCCCAGAGCCCAAGGTCTGTGGTGGCATAAAAGCGGTTCCCAGAGACATTTAAAACAAGCCACAGTTTTCCCTCGTGGCTGCTTGGGCGTGGCAGCAATCTTGGGACGTTTGGTATTTTTGAGGCCAACCACAGAATAAGTGAGCAATGGTGGTTTTGAGGCTGAAGGCGCCAGGAGAGCCCAGAGCCCCAAGGTCTGTGGTGGCATAAAAGCGGTTCCCAGAGACATTTAAAAAAAGCCACAGTTTTCCCTCGTGGCTGTTTAGGCGTGGCAGCAATCTTGGGATGTTTGATATTTTTGAGGCCAACCACGGAATAAGTGAGTAAAGGTGGTTTTGGGGCTGAAGGTGCCAGGAGAGCCCAGAGACCCAAGGTCTGTGGGGCGATGCAAGTGGTTTCAGGAAAAATTCAAAACAAGCTACGGCTTTCCCTCGTGGCTGCTTGGGCGTGGCAGCAATCTTGGGACGTTTGGTATTTTTGAGGCCAACCACAGAATAAGTGAGCAATGGTGGTTTTGAGGCTGAAGGCGCCAGGAGAGCCGAGAGACCCAAGGTCTGTGGGGCGATGCAAGTGGTTCCAGGAAAAATCCAAAACAAGCGGCGGTTTTCCCTCGTGGCTTCTTGGGCGTGGCAGCAATCTCCGGACATTTGACTTGTTTGAGGCTGGTCCTGGGGGGAGTGAGCAATGGTGGTTTTGAGTCTGAAGGCACCAGGAGAGCCCAGAGACCCAAGGTCTGTGGTGGCATAAAAGCGGTTCCCAGAGACCTTTAAAACAAGCCACACTTTTCCCTCGTGGCTGCTTGGGCGTGGCAGCAATCTTGGGACGTTTGGTATTTTTGAGGCCAACCACGGAATCAGTGAGCAAAGGTAGTTTTGTGGCTGAAGGTGGCAGGAGAGCCCAGAGCCCCAAGGTCTGTGGGGTGATGCAAGCAGTTCCCAGAGACATTTACAACAAGCCATGGTTTTCCCACATGGCTGATTGGGGGTGACAGGAATCTTGGGACGTTTGGTATTTTTGAGGCCAACCATGGAATAAGTGAGAAATGCTGTTTTTGAGCCTGGAGGCACCAGGAAAGCCTGGAAACCAAAGTTGTGAGGGGGGATGCAAGCGGTTCCAGGAAAACTCCAAAACAAGCCACGGTTTTCCCTCGTGGCTGCTTGGGCGTGGCAGCAATCTCCAGACATTTGACTTTTTTGAGGCTGGTCCTGGGGGGAGTGAGAAAGGGTGCTTTTGAGGCTGAAGGCGCCAGGAGAGCCCAGAGCCCCAAGGTCTGTGGTGGCATAAAAGCGGTTCCCAGAGACCTTTAAAACAAGCCACAGTTTTCCCTCGTGGCTGCTTGGGCGTGGCAGCAATCTTGGGACGTTTGGTATTTTGAGGCCAACCACAGAATAAGTGAGCAATGGTGGTTTTGAGGCTGAAGGCGCCAGGAGAGCCCAGAGCCCAAGGTCTGTGGTGGCATAAAAGCGGTTCCCAGAGACATTTAAAACAAGCCATAGTTTTCCCTCGTGGCTGCTTGGCTGTGGCAGCAATCTTGGGACGTTTGGTATTTTTGAGGCCAACCACAGAATAAGTGAGCAATGGTGGTTTTGAGGCTGAAGGCGCCAGGAGAGCCCAGAGCCCCAAGGTCTGTGGTGGCATAAAAGCGGTTCCCAGAGACATTTAAAACAAGCCACAGTTTTCCCACGTGGCTGCTTGGGCGTGGCAGCAATCTTGGGACGTTTGGTATTTTTGAGGCCAACCATGGAATAAGTGAGAAATGCTGTTTTTGAGGCTGAAGGCGCCAGGAGAGCCCAGAGACCCAAGGTCTGTGGTGGCATAAAAGCGGTTCCCAGAGACATTTAAAACAAGCCACAGTTTTCCCTCGTGGCTGCTTGGGCGTGGCAGCAATCTTGGGACGTTTGGTATTTTTGAGGCCAACCACAGAATAAGTGAGCAATGGTGGTTTTGAGGCTGAAGGCGCCAGGAGAGCCCAGAGACCCAAGGTCTGTGGTGGCATAAAAGCGGTTCCCAGAGACATTTAAAACAAGCCACAGTTTTCCCTCATGGCTGCTTGGATATGGCAGCAATATTCGGGACAATTAGGTATTTTTGAGGCCAGGCCAAATGGGAATAAGTGAGCAATGGTGGTTTTGAGGCTGAAGGCGCCAGGAGAGCCCAGAGCCCCAAGGTCTGTGGTGGCATAAAAGCGGTTCCCAGAGACATTTAAAACAAGCCACAGTTTTCCCTCGTGGCTGCTTGGGCGTGGCAGCAATCTTGGGACATTTGGGTTTTTTGAGGCTGGTCCTGGGGGGAGTGAGCAATGGTGGTTTTGAGGCTGAAGGCACCAGGAGAGCCCAGAGACCCAAGGTCTGTGGTGGGATAAAAGCGGTTCTAGGAAATCTCCAAAACAAGCCACAGTTTTCCCTCGCGGCTGCTTGGCGTGGCAGCAATCTTCCAGACATTTGACTTGTTTGAGGCTGGTCCTGGGGGAAGTGAGAAAGGGTGGTTTTGAGGCTGAAGGTGCCAGGAGAGCCCAGAGCCCCAAGGTCTGTGGTGCCATAAAAGCGGTACCCAGAGACCTTTAAAACAAGCCACAGTTTTCCCACGTGGCTGCAATCTTGGGACGTTTGGTATTTTTGAGGCCAACCACAGAATAAGTGAGCAATGGTGGTTTTGAGGCTGAAAGCGCCAGGAGAGCCCAGAGCCCCAAGGTCTGTGGTGGCATAAAAGCGGTTCCCAGAGACATTTAAAAACAGCCACAGTTTTCCCACGTGGCTGCTTGGGCGTGGCAGCAATCTTGGGACGTTTGGTATTTTTGAGGCCAACCACAGAATAAGTGAGCAATGGTGGTTTTGAGGCTGAAAGCGCCAGGAGAGCCCAGAGCCCCAAGGTCTGTGGTGAGATAGAAGCGGTTCCCAGAGACATTTACAACAAGCCACAGTTTTCCCTCGTGGCTGCGTGGATATGGTAGCAATTTTGGGACATTTGACATTTTTGAGGCAGGTCCTGGGGAGAGTGAGAAAGGGTGGTTTTGAGGCTGAAGGCGCCAGGAGAGCCCAGAGCCCCAAGGTCTGTGGGGCGATGCAAGTGGTTCCAGGAAAAATCCAAAACAAGCGGCGGTTTTCCCTCGTGGCTTCTTGGGCGTGGCAGCAATCTCCGGACATTTGACTTGTTTGAGGCTGGTCCTGGGGGGAGTGAGCAATGGTTGTTTTGAGGCTGAAGGCACCAGGAGAGCCCAGAGACCAAAGGTCTGTGGTGGGATAAAAGCAGTTCCCAGAGACATTTAAAACAAGCCACACTTTTCCCTCGTGGCTGCTTGGGCGTGGCAGCAATCTTGGGACGTTTGGTATTTTTGAGGCCAACCACGGAATCAGTGAGCAAAGGTAGTTTTGTGGCTGAAGGTGGCAGGAGAGCCCAGAGCCCCAAGGTCTGTGGGGTGATGCAAGCAGTTCCCAGAGACATTTACAACACGGCATGGTTTTCCCACATGGCTGATTGGGGGTGACAGGAATCTTGGGACGTTTGGTATTTTTGAGGCCAACCATGGAATAAGTGAGAAATGCTGTTTTTGAGCCTGGAGGCACCAGGAAAGCCTGGAAACCAAAGTTGTGAGGGGGGATGCAAGCGGTTCCAGGAAAACTCCAAAACAAGCCACGGTTTTCCCTCGTGGCTGCTTGGGCGTGGCAGCAATCTCCAGACATTTGACTTTTTTGAGGCTGGTCCTGGGGGGAGTGAGAAAGGGTGCTTTTGAGGCTGAAGGTACCAGGAGAGCCCAGAGCCCCAAGGTCTGTGGTGGGATAAAAGCGGTTCCCAGAGACCTTTAGAGCAAGGCACAGTTTTCCCTCATGGCTACTTGGATATGGTTGCAATATCGGGACAATTAGGTTTTTTGAGGCTGGTCCTGGGGGGAGTGAGAAAGGGTGGTTTTGAGGCTGAAGGCGCCAGGAGAGCCCAGAGCCCCAAGGTCTGTGGTGGCATAAAAGCGGTTCCCAGAGACATTTAAAACAAGCCATAGTTTTCCCACGTGGCTGCTTGGGTGTGGCAGCAATCTTGTGACGTTTGGTATTTTTGAGGCCAACCACAGAATAAGTGAGCAATGGTGGTTTTGAGGCTGAAAGCGCCAGGAGAGCCCAGAGACCCAAGGTCTGTGGTGCCATAAAAGCAGTTCCCAGAGACCTTTAAAACAAGCCACAGTTTTCCCACGTGGCTGCTTGGGCGTGGCAGCAATCTTGGGACGTTTGGTATTTTTGAGGCCAACCACAGAATAAGTGAGCAATGGTTGTTTTGAGGCTGAAGGCGCCAGGAGAGCCGAGAGACCCAAGGTCTGTGGTGCCATAAAAGCAGTTCCCAGAGACCTTTAAAACAAGCCACAGTTTTCCCTCCTGGCTCCTTGGGCGTGGCAGCAATCTTGGGACGTTTGGTATTTTTGAGGCCAACCACAGAATAAGTGAGCAATGGTGGTTTTGAGGCTGAAGGCGCCAGGAGAGCCCAGAGCCCCAAGGTCTGTGGTGGCATAAAAGCGGTTCCCAGAGACCTTTAAAACAAGCCACAGTTTTCCCACGTGGCTGCTTGGACGTGGCAGCAATCTTGGGACGTTTGGTATTTTTGAGGCCAACCACGGAATAAGTGAGCAATGGTGGTTTTGAGGCTGAAGGCGCCAGGAGAGCCCAGAGCCCCAAGGTCTGTGGTGGCATAAAAGCGGTTCCCAGAGACTTTTAAAACAAGCCATAGTTTTCCCTCGTGGCTGCTTGGGCGTGGCAGCAATCTTGGGACGTTTGGTATTTTTGAGGCCAACCACAGAATAAGTGAGCAATGGTGGTTTTGAGGCTGAAGGCGCCAGGAGAGCCCAGAGCCCCAAGGTCTGTGGTGGCATAAAAGCGGTTCCCAGAGACATTTAAAAACAGCCACGGTTTTCCCTCGTGGCTGCTTGGGCGTGGCAGCAATCTTGGGACGTTTGGTATTTTTGAGGCCAACCACAGAATAAGTGAGCAATGGTGGTTTTGAGGCTGAAGGCGCCAGGAGAGCCCAGAGCCCCAAGGTCTGTGGTGGCATAAAAGCGGTTCCCAGAGACATTTAAAAAAGCCACAGTTTTCCCACGTGGCTGCTTGGACGTGGCAGCAATCTTGGGACGTTTGGTATTTTTGAGGCCAACCACAGAATAAGTGAGCAATGGTGGTTTTGAGGCTGAAGGCGCCAGGAGAGCCCAGAGCCCCAAGGTCTGTGGTGGCATAAAAGCGGTTCCCAGAGACATTTAAAAAAAGCCACGGTTTTCCCTCGTGGCTGCTTGGGCGTGGCAGCAATCTTGGGACGTTTGGTATTTTTGAGGCCAGCCACGGAATAAGTGAGCAATGGTGGTTTTGAGGCTGAAGGCGCCAGGAGAGCCCAGAGCCCCAAGGTCTGTGGTGAGATAGAAGCGGTTCCCAGAGACATTTAAAAAAAGCCACAGTTTTCCCACGTGGCTGCTTGGACGTGGCAGCAATCTTGGGACGTTTGGTATTTTTGAGGCCAACCACAGAATAAGTGAGCAATGGTGGTTTTGAGACTGAAAGCGCCAGGAGAGCCCAGAGCCCCAAGGTCTGTGGTGGCATAAAAGCGGTTCCCAGAGACATTTAAAAAAAGCCACGGTTTTCCCTCGTGGCTGCTTGGGCGTGGCAGCAATCTTGGAACGTTTGGTATTTTTGAGGCCAACCACAGAATAAGTGAGCAATGGTGGTTTTGAGACTGAAAGCGCCAGGAGAGCCCAGAGGCCAAGGTCTGTGGGGCGATGCAAGTGGTTCCAGGAAAAATCCAAAACAAGCGATGGTTTTCCCTCGTGGCTTCTTGGGCGTGGCAGCAATCTCCGGACATTTGACTTGTTTGAGGCTGGTCCTGGGGGGAGTGAGAAAGGGTGGTTTTGAGTCTGAAGGCGCCAGGAGAGCCCAGAGCCCCAAGGTCTGTGGGGCAATGCAAGCAGTTCCCAGAGACCTTTAGAGCAAGCCACAGTTTTCCCTCGTGGCTGGTTGGATATGGTATCAATATTGGGACATTTGACATTTTTGAGGCTAGTCCTGGGGGGAGCGAGAAAGGGTGGTTTTGAGGCTGAAGGCGCCAGGAGAGCCCAGAGCCCCAAGGTCTGTGGTGGCATAAAAGCGGTTCCCAGAGACCTTTAAAACAAGCCACACTTTTCCCTCGTGGCTGCTTGGGTGTGGCAGCAATCTTGGGACGTTTGGTATTTTGAGGCCAACCACGGAATCAGTGAGCAAAGGTAGTTTTGTGGCTGAAGGTGGCAGGAGAGCCCAGAGCCCCAAGGTCTGTGGGGTGATGCAAGCAGTTCCCTGAGAGCTTTAAAACAAGCCACAGTTTTCCCACGTGGCTGCTTGGACGTGGCAGCAATCTTGGGACGTTTGGTATTTTTGAGGCCAACCACGGAATAAGTGAGCAATGGTGGTTTTGAGGCTGAAGGCGCCAGGAGAGCCCAGAGCCCCAAGGTCTGTGGTGGCATAAAAGCGGTTCCCAGAGACTTTTAAAACAAGCCATAGTTTTCCCTCGTGGCTGCTTGGGCGTGGCAGCAATCTTGGGACGTTTGGTATTTTTGAGGCCAACCACAGAATAAGTGAGCAATGGTGGTTTTGAGGCTGAAGGCGCCAGGAGAGCCCAGAGCCCCAAGGTCTGTGGTGGCATAAAAGCGGTTCCCAGAGACATTTAAAAACAGCCACGGTTTTCCCTCGTGGCTGCTTGGGCGTGGCAGCAATCTTGGGACGTTTGGTATTTTTGAGGCCAGCCACAGAATAAGTGAGCAATGGTGGTTTTGAGGCTGAAGGCGCCAGGAGAGCCCAGAGACCCAAGGTCTGTGGTGGGATAAAAGCGGTTCTAGGAAATCTCCAAAACAAGCCACAGTTTTCCCTCGTGGCTGCTTGGGCGTGGCAGCAATCTCCAGACATTTGACTTGTTTGAGGCTGGTCCTGGGGGGAGTGAGAAAGGGTGGTTTTGAGGCTGAAGGCGCCAGGAGAGCCCAGAGCCCCAAGGTCTGTGGTGCCATAAAAGCGGTAACCAGAGACCTTTAAAACAAGCCACACTTTTCCCACGTGGCTGCAATCTTGGGACGTTTGGTATTTTTGAGGCCAACCACGGAATAAGTGAGCAATGGTGGTTTTGAGGCTGAAGGCGCCAGGAGAGCCCAGAGCCCCAAGGTCTGTGGTGGCATAAAAGCGGTTCCCAGAGACATTTAAAACAAGCCACACTTTTCCCACGTGGCTGCAATCTTGGGACGTTTGGTATTTTTGAGGCCAACCACAGAATAAGTGAGCAATGGTGGTTTTGAGGCTGAAGGCGCCAGGAGAGCTCAGAGGCCAAGGTCTGTGGGGCGATGCAAGTGGTTCCAGGAAAAATCCAAAACAAGCGGCGGTTTTCCCTCGTGGCTTCTTGGGCGTGGCAGCAATCTCCGGACATTTGACTTGTTTGAGGCTGGTCCTGGGGGGAGTGAGCAATGGTGGTTTTGAGTCTGAAGGCGCCAGGAGAGCCCAGAGACCCAAGGTCTGTGGTGGGATAAAAGCGGTTCCCAGAGACCTTTAAAACAAGCCACACTTTTCCCTCGTGGCTGCTTGGGCGTGGCAGCAATCTTGGGACGTTTGGTATTTTTGAGGCCAACCACGGAATCAGTGAGCAAAGGTAGTTTTGTGGCTGAAGGTGGCAGGAGAGCCCAGAGCCCCAAGGTCTGTGGGGTGATGCAAGCAGTTCCCAGAGACATTTACAACAAGCCATGGTTTTCCCACATGGCTGATTGGGGGTGACAGGAATCTTGGGACGTTTGGTATTTTTGAGGCCAACCATGGAATAAGTGAGAAATGCTGTTTTTGAGCCTGGAGGCACCAGGAAAGCCTGGAAACCAAAGTTGTGAGGGGGGATGCAAGCGGTTCCAGGAAAACTCCAAAACAAGCCACGGTTTTCCCTCGTGGCTGCTTGGGCGTGGCAGCAATCTCCAGACATTTGACTTTTTTGAGGCTGGTCCTGGGGGGAGTGAGAAAGGGTGCTTTTGAGGCTGAAGGCACCAGGAGAGCCCAGAGCCCCAAGGTCTGTGGTGGGATAAAAGCGGTTCCCAGAGACCTTTAGAGCAAGCCACAGTTTTCCCTCATGGCTACTTGGATATGGTTGCAATATCGGGACAATTAGGTTTTTTGAGGCTGGTCCTGGGGGGAGTGAGCAATGGTGGTTTTGAGGCTGAAGGCGCCAGGAGAGCCCAGAGCCCCAAGGTCTGTGGTGGCATAAAAGCGGTTCCCAGAGACATTTAAAACAAGCCATAGTTTTCCGACGTGGCTGCTTGGGCGTGGCAGCAATCTTGGGACGTTTGGTATTTTTGAGGCCAACCACAGAATAAGTGAGCAATGGTGGTTTTGAGGCTGAAGGCGCCAGGAGAGCCCAGAGACCCAAGGTCTGTGGTGCCATAAAAGCGGTTCCCAGAGACCTTTAAAACAAGGCACAGTTTTCCCTCCTGGCTGCTTGGGCGTGGCAGCAATCTTGGGACGTTTGGTATTTTTGCGGCTAAGCACAGAATAAGTGAGCAATGGTGGTTTTGAGGCTGAAGGCGCCAGGAGAGCCCAGAGCCCCAAGGTCTGTGGTGAGATAAGAGCGGTTCCCAGAGACATTTAAAACAAGCCACAGTTTTCCCTTGTGGCTTCTTGGGCATGGCAGGAATCTTGGGACGTTTGGTATTTTTGAGGCCAACCACAGAATAAGTGAGCAATGGTGGTTTTGAGGCTGAAAGCGCCAGGAGAGCCCAGAGCCCCAAGGTCTGTGGTGGCATAAAAGCGGTTCCCAGAGACAGTTAAAACAAGCCACAGTTTTCCCTCGTGGCTGCTTGGGCGTGGCAGCAATCTTGGGACGTTTGGTATTTTTGAGGCCAGCCACAGAATAAGTGAGCAATGGTGGTTTTGAGGCTGAAGGCGCCAGGAGAGCCCAGAGCCCCAAGGTCTGTGGTGGCATAAAAGCGGTTCCCAGAGACATTTAAAACAAGCCACAGTTTTCCCTCGTGGCTGCTTGGGCGTGGCAGCAATCTTGGGACGTTTGGTATTTTTGAGGCCAGCCACAGAATAAGTGAGCAATGGTGGTTTTGAGGCTGAAGGCGCCAGGAGAGCCCAGAGCCCCAAGGTCTGTGGTGGCATAAAAGCGGTTCCCAGAGACATTTAAAAAAAGCCACAGTTTTCCCTCGTGGCTGCTTGGACGTGGCAGCAATCTTGGGACGTTTGGTATTTTTGAGGCCAACCACAGAATAAGTGAGCAATGGTGGTTTTGAGACTGAAAGCGCCAGGAGAGCCCAGAGCCCCAAGGTCTGTGGTGGCATAAAAGCGGTTCCCAGAGACATTTAAAAAAGCCACGGTTTTCCCTCGTGGCTGCTTGGGCGTGGCAGCAATCTTGGAACGTTTGGTATTTTTGAGGCCAACCACAGAATAAGTGAGCAATGGTGGTTTTGAGACTGAAAGCGCCAGGAGAGCCCAGAGGCCAAGGTCTGTGGGGCGATGCAAGTGGTTCCAGGAAAAATCCAAAACAAGCGATGGTTTTCCCTCGTGGCTTCTTGGGCGTGGCAGCAATCTCCGGACATTTGACTTGTTTGAGGCTGGTCCTGGGGGGAGTGAGAAAGGGTGGTTTTGAGTCTGAAGGCGCCAGGAGAGCCCAGAGCCCCAAGGTCTGTGGGGCAATGCAAGCAGTTCCCAGAGACCTTTAGAGCAAGCCACAGTTTTCCCTCGTGGCTGGTTGGATATGGTATCAATATTGGGACATTTGACATTTTTGAGGCTAGTCCTGGGGGGAGCGAGAAAGGGTGGTTTTGAGGCTGAAGGCGCCAGGAGAGCCCAGAGCCCCAAGGTCTGTGGTGGCATAAAAGCGGTTCCCAGAGACCTTTAAAACAAGCCACACTTTTCCCTCGTGGCTGCTTGGGTGTGGCAGCAATCTTGGGACGTTTGGTATTTTTGAGGCCAACCACGGAATCAGTGAGCAAAGGTAGTTTTGTGGCTGAAGGTGGCAGGAGAGCCCAGAGCCCCAAGGTCTGTGGGGTGATGCAAGCAGTTCCCTGAGAGCTTTAAAACAAGCTACAGTTTTCCCTCGTGGCTGCTTGGGCGTGGCAGCAATCTTGGGACGTTTGGTATTTTTGAGGCCAAGCACGGAATAAGTGAGCAATGGTGGTTTTGAGGCTGAAGGCGCCAGGAGAGCCCAGAGCCCCAAGGTCTGTGGTGGCATAAAGCGGTTCCCAGAGACCTTTAAAACAAGCCACACTTTTCCCTCGTGGCTGCTTGGGCATGGCAGCAATCTTGGGACGTTTGGTATTTTTGAGGCCAACCACAGAATAAGTGAGCAATGGTGGTTTTGAGGCTGAAGGCGCCAGGAGAGCCCAGAGGCCCAAGGTCTGTGGGGGCGATGAAAGCTGTTCCAGAGACAACTTTAAAAACAAGCAGGCAGGTTTTCCCTCGTGGCTGCTTGGGCGTGGCAGCAATCTTCCGGACAGTTGGTAACTTGTTTGAGGCCAGTCACTGGGGGGGAAGTGAGCAATGGTGGTTTTGAGGCTGAAGGCACCAGGAGAGCCCAGAGACCCAAGGTCTGTGGTGGCATAAAAGCGTTCCCAGAGACATTTAAAACAAGCCACAGTTTTCCCTCGTGGCTGCTTGGGCGTGGCAGCAATCTTGGGGACGTTTGGTATTTTTGAGGCCAACCACGGAATCAGTGAGCAAAAGGTAGTTTTGTGGCTGAAGGTGGCAGGAGAGCCCAGAGCCCCAAGGTCTGTGGGGTGATGCAAGCAGTTCCCAGAGACATTTACAACAAGCCATGGTTTTCCCACATAGCTCATTGGGGGTGACAGGAATCTTGGGACGTTTGGTATTTTTGAGGCCAACCATGGAATAAGTGAGAAATGCTGTTTTTGAGCCTGGAGGCACCAGGAAAGCCTGGAAACCAAAGTTGTGAGGGGGGATGCAAGCGGTTCCAGGAAAACTCCAAAACAAGCCACGGTTTTCCCTCGTGGCTGCTTGGGCGTGGCAGCAATCTCCAGACATTTGACTTTTTTGAGGCTGGTCCTGGGGGGAGTGAGAAAGGGTGCTTTTGAGGCTGAAGGCACCAGGAGAGCCCAGAGACCCAGGGTCTGTGGTGGCATAAAAGCGGTTCCCAGAGACCTTTAGAGCAAGCCACAGTTTTCCCTCATGGCTACTTGGATATGGTTGCAATATCGGGACAATTAGGTTTTTTGAGGCTGGTCCTGGGGGGAGTGAGCAATGGTGGTTTTGAGGCTGAAGGCACCAGGAGAGCCCAGAGACCCAAGGTCTGTGGTGGGATAAAAGCGGTTCTAGGAAATCTCCAAAACAAGCCACAGTTTTCCCTCGCGGCTGCTTGGGCGTGGCAGCAATCTCCAGACATTTGACTTGTTTGAGGCTGGTCCTGGGGGAAGTGAGAAAGGGTGGTTTTGAGGCTGAAGGTGCCAGGAGAGCCCAGAGCCCCAAGGTCTGTGGTGCCATAAAAGCGGTACCCAGAGACCTTTAAAACAAGCCACAGTTTTCCCACGTGGCTGCAATCTTGGGACGTTTGGTATTTTTGAGGCCAACCACAGAATAAGTGAGCAATGGTGGTTTTGAGGCTGAAGGCGCCAGGAGAGCCCAGAGCCCCAAGGTCTGTGGTGGCATAAAAGCGGTTCCCAGAGACATTTAAAAACAGCCACAGTTTTCCCACGTGGCTGCTTGGGCGTGGCAGCAATCTTGGGACGTTTGGTATTTTTGAGGCCAACCACAGAATAAGTGAGCAATGGTGGTTTTGAGGCTGAAAGCGCCAGGAGAGCCCAGAGCCCCAAGGTCTGTGGTGGCATAGAAGCGGTTCCCAGAGACCTTTACAACAAGCCACAGTTTTCCCTCGTGGCTGCTTGGGATATGGCAGCAATCTTGGGACGTTTGACTATTTTTGAGGCCAGCCACTGGGAATCAGTGAGAAAGGGTGGTTTTGAGGCTGAAGGTGGCAGGAGAGCCCAGAGCCCCAAGGTCTGTGGGGTGATGCAAGCAGTTCCCAGAGACATTTACAACAAGCCATGGTTTTCCCACATGGCTGATTGGGGGTGACAGGAATCTTGGGACGTTTGGTATTTTTGAGGCCAACCATGGAATAAGTGAGAAATGCTGTTTTTGAGCCTGGAGGCACCAGGAAAGCCTGGAAACCAAAGTTGTGAGGGGGGATGCAAGCGGTTCCAGGAAAACTCCAAAACAAGCCACGGTTTTCCCTCGTGGCTGCTTGGGCGTGGCAGCAATCTCCAGACATTTGACTTGTTTGAGGCTGGTCCTGGGGGGAGTGAGAAAGGGTGCTTTTGAGGCTGAAGGCACCAGGAGAGCCCAGAGCCCCAAGGTCTGTGGTGGGATAAAAGCGGTTCCCAGAGACCTTTAGAGCAAGGCACAGTTTTCCCTCATGGCTGCTTGGATATGGTTGCAATATCGGGACAATTAGGTTTTTTGAGGCTGGTCCTGGGGGGAGTGAGCAATGGTGGTTTTGAGGCTGAAGGCGCCAGGAGAGCCCAGAGCCCCAAGGTCTGTGGTGCCATAAAAGCAGTTCCCAGAGACCTTTAAAACAAGCCACACTTTTCCCTCCTGGCTGCTTGGGCGTGGCAGCAATCTTGGGACGTTTGGTATTTTTGAGGCCAACCACAGAATAAGTGAGCAATGGTTGTTTTGAGGCTGAAGGCGCCAGGAGAGCCGAGAGATCCAAGGTCTGTGGTGCCATAAAAGCAGTTCCCAGAGACCTTTAAAACAAGCCACAGTTTTCCCTCCTGGCTGCTTGGGCGTGGCAGCAATCTTGGGACGTTTGGTATTTTTGAGGCCAACCACAGAATAAGTGAGCAATGGTGGTTTTGAGGCTGAAGGCGCCAGGAGAGCCCAGAGCCCCAAGGTCTGTGGTGAGATAAGAGCTGTTCCCAGAGACATTTAAAACAAGCCACAGCTTTCCCTTGTGGCTTCTTGGACGTGGCAGGAATCTTGGGACGTTTGGTATTTTTGAGGCCAACCACAGAATAAGTGAGCAATGGTGGTTTTGAGGCTGAAAGCGCCAGGAGAGCCCAGAGACCCAAGGTCTGTGGTGCCATAAAAGCGGTTCTAGGAAATCTCCAAAACAAGCCACAGTTTTCCCTCGTGGCTGCTTGGACGTGGCAGCAATCTTGGGACGTTTGGTATTTTTGAGGCCAACCACAGAATAAGTGAGCAATGGTGGTTTTGAGGCTGAAGGCGCCAGGAGAGCCCAGAGCCCCAAGGTCTGTGGTGGCATAAAAGCGGTTCCCAGAGACATTTAAATAGCCACGGTTTTCCCTCGTGGCTGCTTGAGCGTGGCAGCAATCTTGGGAAGATTGGTATTTTTGAGCCAACTATGGAATAAGTGAGAAATGCTGTTTTTGAGCCTGGAGCCACCACCAAAGCCTGGAAACTAAAGTTGTGAGGGGGGGATGCAAGCGGTTCCAGGAAAACTCCAAAAAAAGCCACGGTTTTCCCTCGTGGCTGCTTGGGCGTGGCAGCAATCTCCAGACATTTGACTTTTTTGAGGCTGGTCCTGGGGGGAGTGAGAAAGGGTGCTTTTGAGGCTGAAGGCGCCAGGAGAGCCCAGAGCCCCAGGGTCTGTGGTGGCATAAAAGCGGTTCCCAGAGACCTTTAGAGCAAGCCACAGTTTTCCCTCATGGCTACTTGGATATGGTTGCAATATCGGGACAATTAGGTTTTTTGAGGCTGGTCCTGGGGGGAGTGAGCAATGGTGGTTTTGAGGCTGAAGGTGCCAGGAGAGCCCAGAGACCCAAGGTCTGTGGGGCGATGCAAGTGGTTTGAGGAAAAATTCAAAACAAGCGGCGGTTTTCCCTCGTGGCTGCTTGGGTGTGGCAGCAATCTTGGGACGTTTGGTATTTTTGAGGCCAACCACGGAATCAGTGAGCAATGGTGGTTTTGAGGCTGAAGGCGCCAGGAGAGCCCAGAGGCCAAGGTCTGTGGGGCGATGCAAGTGGTTCCAGGAAAACTTCAAAACAAGCGGCGGTTTTCCCTCGTGGCTTCTTGGGCGTGGCAGCAATCTCCGGACATTTGACTTGTTTGAGGCTGGTCCTGGGGGAGTGAGCAATGGTGGTTTTGAGTCTGAAGGCACCAGGAGAGCCCAGAGACCCAAGGTCTGTGGTGGCATAAAAGCGGTTCCCAGAGACCTTTAAAACAAGCCACAGTTTTCTCTCGTGGCTGCTTGGGCGTGGCAGCAATCTTGGGACGTTTGGTATTTTTGAGGCCAACCATGGAATAAGTGAGAAATGCTGTTTTTGAGCCTGGAGGCACCAGGAAAGCCTGGAAACCAAAGTTGTGAGGGGGGATGCAAGCGGTTCCAGGAAAACTCCAAAACAAGCCACGGTTTTCCCTCGTGGCTGCTTGGGCGTGGCAGCAATCTCCAGACATTTGACTTTTTTGAGGCTGGTCCTGGGGGGAGTGAGAAAGGGTGCTTTTGAGGCTGAAGGCGCCAGGAGAGCCCAGAGACCCAGGGTCTGTGGTGGCATAAAAGCGGTTCCCAGAGACCTTTAGAGCAAGCCACAGTTTTCCCTCATGGCTACTTGGATATGGTTGCAATATCGGGACAATTAGGTTTTTTGAGGCTGGTCCTGGGGGGAGTGAGCAATGGTGGTTTTGAGGCTGAAGGCACCAGGAGAGCCCAGAGACCCAAGGTCTGTGGTGGGATAAAAGCGGTTCTAGGAAATCTCCAAAACAAGCCACAGTTTTCCCTCGCGGCTGCTTGGGCGTGGCAGCAATCTCCAGACATTTGACTTGTTTGAGGCTGGTCCTGGGGGAAGTGAGAAAGGGTGGTTTTGAGGCTGAAGGTGCCAGGAGAGCCCAGAGCCCCAAGGTCTGTGGTGGCATAAAAGCGGTTCCCAGAGACATTTAAAACAAGCCACAGTTTTCCCTCGTGGCTGCTTGGGCGTGGCAGCAATCTTGGGACGTTTGGTATTTTTGAGGCCAACCACAGAATAAGTGAGCAATGGTGGTTTTGAGGCTGAAGCGCCAGGAGAGCCCAGAGCCCCAAGGTCTGTGGTGGCATAGAAGCGGTTCCCAGAGACATTTACAACAAGCCACAGTTTTCCCTCGTGGCTGCGTGGATATGGTAGCAATATTGGGACGTTTGACATTTTTGAGGCAAGTCCTGGGGAGAGTGAGAAATGGTGGTTTTGAGGCTGAAGGCGCCAGGAGAGCCCAGAGCCCCAAGGTCTGTGGGGCGATGCAAGTGGTTCCAGGAAAAATCCAAAACAAGCGGCGGTTTTCCCTCGTGGCTTCTTGGGCGTGGCAGCAATCTCCGGACATTTGACTTGTTTGAGGCTGGTCCTGGGGGGAGTGAGCAATGGTTGTTTTGAGGCTGAAGGCACCAGGAGAGCCCAGAGACCAAAGGTCTGTGGTGGGATAAAAGCAGTTCCCAGAGACATTTAAAACAAGCCACACTTTTCCCTCGTGGCTGCTTGGGCGTGGCAGCAATCTTGGGACGTTTGGTATTTTTGAGGCCAACCACGGAATCAGTGAGCAAAGGTAGTTTTGTGGCTGAAGGTGGCAGGAGAGCCCAGAGCCCCAAGGTCTGTGGGGTGATGCAAGCAGTTCCCAGAGACATTTACAACAAGCCATGGTTTTCCCACATGGCTGATTGGGGGTGACAGGAATCTTGGGACGTTTGGTATTTTTGAGGCCAACCATGGAATAAGTGAGAAATGCTGTTTTTGAGCCTGGAGGCACCAGGAAAGCCTGGAAACCAAAGTTGTGAGGGGGGATGCAAGCGGTTCCAGGAAAACTCCAAAACAAGCCACGGTTTTCCCTCGTGGCTGCTTGGGCGTGGCAGCAATCTCCAGACATTTGACTTTTTTGAGGCTGGTCCTGGGGGGAGTGAGAAAGGGTGCTTTTGAGGCTGAAGGCACCAGGAGAGCCCAGAGCCCCAAGGTCTGTGGTGGGATAAAAGCGGTTCCCAGAGACCTTTAGAGCAAGGCACAGTTTTCCCTCATGGCTACTTGGATATGGTTGCAATATCGGGACAATTAGGTTTTTTGAGGCTGGTCCTGGGGGGAGTGAGCAATGGTGGTTTTGAGGCTGAAGGCGCCAGGAGAGCCCAGAGCCCCAAGGTCTGTGGTGGCATAAAAGCGGTTCCCAGAGACATTTAAAACAAGCCATAGTTTTCCCACGTGGCTGCTTGGGTGTGGCAGCAATCTTGGGACGTTTGGTATTTTTGAGGCCAACCACAGAATAAGTGAGCAATGGTTGTTTTGAGGCTGAAGGCGCCAGGAGAGCCGAGAGATCCAAGGTCTGTGGTGCCATAAAAGCAGTTCCCAGAGACCTTTAAAACAAGCCACAGTTTTCCCTCCTGGCTGCTTGGGCGTGGCAGCAATCTTGGGACGTTTGGTATTTTTGAGGCCAACCACAGAATAAGTGAGCAATGGTGGTTTTGAGGCTGAAGGCGCCAGGAGAGCCCAGAGCCCCAAGGTCTGTGGTGAGATAAGAGCTGTTCCCAGAGACATTTAAAACAAGCCACAGCTTTCCCTTGTGGCTGCTTGGACGTGGCAGGAATCTTGGGACGTTTGGTATTTTTGAGGCCAACCACAGAATAAGTGAGCAATGGTGGTTTTGAGGCTGAAAGCGCCAGGAGAGCCCAGAGACCCAAGGTCTGTGGTGCCATAAAAGCGGTTCTAGGAAATCTCCAAAACAAGCCACAGTTTTCCCTCGTGGCTGCTTGGACGTGGCAGCAATCTTGGGACGTTTGGTATTTTTGAGGCCAACCACAGAATAAGTGAGCAATGGTGGTTTTGAGGCTGAAGGCGCCAGGAGAGCCCAGAGCCCCAAGGTCTGTGGTGGCATAAAAGCGGTTCCCAGAGACATTTAAATAGCCACGGTTTTCCCTCGTGGCTGCTTGAGCGTGGCAGCAATCTTGGAACGTTTGGTATTTTTGAGGCCAACCACAGAATAAGTGAGCAATGGTGGTTTTGAGGCTGAAGGCGCCAGGAGAGCCCAGAGGCCAAGGTCTGTGGGGCGATGCAAGTGGTTCCAGGAAAAATCCAAAACAAGCGGCGGTTTTCCCTCGTGGCTTCTTGGGCGTGGCAGCAATCTCCGGACATTTGACTTGTTTGAGGCTGGTCCTGGGGGGAGTGAGAAAGCGTGGTTTTGAGTCTGAAGGCACCAGGAGAGCCCAGAGCCCAAAGGTCTGTGGGGCAATGCAAGCAGTTCCCAGAGACCTTTAAAACAAGCCACAGTTTTCCCTCGTGGCTGGTTGGATATGGTATCAATATTGGGACATTTGACATTTTTGAGGCTGGTCCTGGGGGGAGTGAGAAAGGGTGGTTTTGAGGCTGAAGGCGCCAGGAGAGCCCAGAGCCCCAAGGTCTGTGGTGGCATAAAAGCGGTTCCCAGAGACCTTTAAAACAAGCCACACTTTTCCCTCGTGGCTGCTTGGGTGTGGCAGCAATCTTGGGACGTTTGGTATTTTTGAGGCCAACCACGGAATCAGTGAGCAAAGGTAGTTTTGTGGCTGAAGGTGGCAGGAGAGCCCAGAGCCCCAAGGTCTGTGGGGTGATGCAAGCAGTTCCCAGAGACATTTACAACAAGCCATGGTTTTCCCACATGGCTGATTGGGGGTGACAGGAATCTTGGGACGTTTGGTATTTTTGAGGCCAACCATGGAATAAGTGAGAAATGCTGTTTTTGATCCTGGAGGCACCAGGAAAGCCTGGAAACCAAAGTTGTGAGGGGGGATGCAAGCGGTTCCAGGAAAACTCCAAAACAAGCCACGGTTTTCCCTCGTGGCTGCTTGGGCGTGGCAGCAATCTCCAGACATTTGACTTGTTTGAGGCTGGTCCTGGGGGGAGTGAGAAAGGGTGCTTTTGAGGCTGAAGGCGCCAGGAGAGCCCAGAGACCCAAGGTCTGTGGTGGCATAAAAGCGGTTCCCAGAGACATTTAAAACAAGCCATAGTTTTCCCACGTGGCTGCTTGGGCGTGGCAGCAATCTTGGGACGTTTGGTATTTTTGAGGCCAACCACAGAATAAGTGAGCAATGGTGGTTTTGAGGCTGAAGGCGCCAGGAGAGCCCAGAGCCCCAAGGTCTGTGGTGGCATAAAAGCGGTTCCCAGAGACATTTAAAACAAGCCACAGTTTTCCCTCCTGGCTGCTTGGGCGTGGCAGCAATCTTGGGACGTTTGGTATTTTTGAGGCCAACCACAGAATAAGTGAGCAATGGTGGTTTTGAGGCTGAAGGCGCCAGGAGAGCCCAGAGACCCAAGGTCTGTGGTGGCATAAAAGCGGTTCCCAGAGACATTTAAAAACAGCCACAGTTTTCCCTCGTGGCTGCTTGGGCGTGGCAGCAATCTTGGGACGTTTGGTATTTTTGAGGCCAGCCACAGAATAAGTGAGCAATGGTGGTTTTGAGGCTGAAGGCGCCAGGAGAGCCCAGAGCCCCACGGTCTGTGGTGGGATAAGAGCGGTTCCCAGAGACATTTACAACAAGCCATAGTTTTCCCTCGTGGCTGGTTGGACGTGGCAGCAATTTTGGGATGTTTGCTAGCTTTGAGGCCGGCCCTGGGGGGAGTGAGAAAGAGTGGTTTGTGAGGCTGAAAGCGCCAGGAAAGCCCAGAGCCCCAAGGTCTGTGGTGGCAGAAAAGCGGTTCCCAGAGACCTTTAAAACAAGCCACAGTTTTCCCTCCTGGCTGCTTGGGCGTGGCAGCAATCTTGGAACGTTTGGTATTTTTGAGGCCAACCACAGAATAAGTGAGCAATGGTGGTTTTGAGACTGAAAGCGCCAGGAGAGTCCCAGAGACCCTAAGGTCTGTGGTGGTATAAAAGCGGTTCCCAGAGACATTTAAAACAAGCCACAGTTTTCCCACATGGCTACGTGCACATGGCAGCAATATCGGGACAATTGGGTTTTTTTGAGGCCAACCACAGAATAAGTGAGCAATGGTGGTTTTGAGGCTGAAGGCGCCAGGAGAGCCCAGAGGCCAAGGTCTGTGGGGTGATGCAAGTGGTTCCAGGAAAAATCCAAAACAAGCGACGGTTTTCCCTCGTGGCTTCTTGGGCGTGGCAGCAATCTCCGGACATTTGACTTTTTTGAGGCTGGTCCTGGGGGGAGTGAGAAAGGGTGCTTTTGAGGCTGAAGGCACCAGGAGAGCCCAGAGCCCAAAGGTCTGTGGGGCAATGCAAGCAGTTCCCAGAGACCTTTAGAGCAAGCCACAGTTTTCCCTCGTGGCTGGTTGGATATGGTATCAATATTGGGACATTTGACATTTTTGAGGCTGGTCCTGGGGGGAGCGAGAAAGGGTGTTTTTGAGGCTGAAGGCGCCAGGAGAGCCAGGAGCCCCAAGGTCTGTGGTGGCATAAAAGCGGTTCCCAGAGACCTTTAAAACAAGCCACAGTTTTCCCACGTGGCTGCTTGGACGTGGCAGCAATCTTGGGACGTTTGGTATTTTTGAGGCCAAGCACAGAATAAGTGAGCAATGGTGGTTTTGAGGCTGAAGGCGCCAGGAGAGCCCAGAGCCCCAAGGTCTGTGGTGGCATAAAAGCGGTTCCCAGAGACATTTAAAACAAGCCACAGTTTTCCCTCGTGGCTGCTTGGGCGTGGCAGCAATCTTGGGACGTTTGGTATTTTTGAGGCCAACCACGGAATCAGTGAGCAATGGTGGTTTTGAGGCTGAAGGCGCCAGGAGAGCCCAGAGCCCCAAGGTCTGTGGTGGCATAAAAGCTGTTCTAGGAAATCTCCAAAACAAGCCACAGTTTTCCCTCGTGGCTGCTTGGGCGTGGCAGCAATCTTGGGACGTTTGGTATTTTTGAGGCCAACCACAGAATAAGTGAGCAATGGTGGTTTTGAGGCTGAAGGCGCCAGGAGAGCCCAGAGCCCCAAGGTCTGTGGTGGCATAAAAGCGGTTCCCAGAGACAGTTAAATCAAGCCACAGTTTTCCCTCGTGGCTGCTTGGGCGTGGCAGCAATCTTGGGACATTTGGTATTTTTGAGGCCAACCACAGAATAAGTGAGCAATGGTGGTTTTGAGGCTGAAGGCGCCAGGAGAGCCCAGAGGCCAAGGTCTGTGGGGCGATGCAAGTGGTTCCAGGAAAAATCCAAAACAAGCGGCGGTTTTCCCTCGTGGCTTCTTGGGCGTGGCAGCAATCTCCGGACATTTGACTTGTTTGAGGCTGGTCCTTGGGGGAGTGAGCAATGGTGGTTTTGAGGCTGAAGGCACCAGGAGAGCCCAGAGACCCAAGGTCTGTGGTGGCATAAAAGCGGTTCCCAGAGACCTTTAAAACAAGCCACACTTTTCCCTCGTGGCTGCTTGGGCGTGGCAGCAATCTTGGAACGTTTGGTATTTTTGAGGCCAACCACGGAATCAGTGAGCAAAGGTTGTTTTGTGGCTGAAGGTGGCAGGAGAGCCCAGAGCCCCAAGGTCTGTGGGGTGATGCAAGCAGTTTCCAGAGACATTTACAACAAGCCATGGTTTTCCCACATGGCTGATTGGGGGTGACAGGAATCTTGGGACGTTTGGTATTTTTGAGGCCAACCATGGAATAAGTGAGCAATGGTGGTTTTGAGGCTGAAGGCGCCAGGAGAGCCCAGAGCCCCAAGGTCTGTGGTGGGATAAAAGCGGTTCCCAGAGACCTTTAAAACAAGCCACACTTTTCCCTCGTGGCTGTTTAGGCGTGGCAGCAATCTTGGGATGTTTGATATTTTTGAGGCCAACCACGGAATAAGTGAGTAAAGGTGGTTTTGGGGCTGAAGGTGCCAGGAGAGCCCAGAGACCCAAGGTCTGTGGGGCGATGCAAGTGGTTTCAGGAAAAATTCAAAACAAGCTACGGTTTTCCCTCGTGGCTGCTTGGGCGTGGCAGCAATCTTGGAACGTTTGGTATTTTTGAGGCCAACCACAGAATAAGTGAGCAATGGTGGTTTTGAGACTGAAAGCGCCAGGAGAGCCCAGAGCCCCAAGGTCTGTGGTGGCATAAAAGCGGTTCCCAGAGACATTTAAATAGCCACGGTTTTCCCTCGTGGCTGCTTGAGCGTGGCAGCAATCTTGGAACGTTTGGTATTTTTGAGGCCAACCACAGAATAAGTGAGCAATGGTGGTTTTGAGGCTGAAGGCGCCAGGAGAGCCCAGAGGCCAAGGTCTGTGGGGCGATGCAAGTGGTTCCAGGAAAAATCCAAAACAAGCGACGGTTTTCCCTCGTGGCTTCTTGGGCGTGGCAGCAATCTCCGGACATTTGACTTGTTTGAGGCTGGTCCTGGGGGGAGTGAGAAAGCGTGGTTTTGAGTCTGAAGGCACCAGGAGAGCCCAGAGCCCAAAGGTCTGTGGGGCAATGCAAGCAGTTCCCAGAGACCTTTAAAACAAGCCACAGTTTTC
Source organism: Fratercula arctica (assembly GCA_947846985.1). Taxonomy (NCBI): domain Eukaryota; kingdom Metazoa; phylum Chordata; class Aves; order Charadriiformes; family Alcidae; genus Fratercula; species Fratercula arctica. The sequence goes on from CANTUZ010000027.1 coordinate 2,834,944, forward strand.
CCTCGTGGCTGGTTGGATATGGTATCAATATTGGGACATTTGACATTTTTGAGGCTGGTCCTGGGGGGAGTGAGAAAGGGTGGTTTTGAGGCTGAAGGCGCCAGGAGAGCCCAGAGCCCCAAGGTCTGTGGTGGCATAAAAGCGGTTCCCAGAGACCTTTAAAACAAGCCACACTTTTCCCACGTGGCTGCTTGGACGTGGCAGCAATCTTGGGACGTTTGGTATTTTTGAGGCCAACCACAGAATAAGTGAGCAATGGTGGTTTTGAGGCTGAAGGCGCCAGGAGAGCCCAGAGCCCCAAGGTCTGTGGTGGCATAAAAGCGGTTCCCAGAGACAGTTAAAACAAGCCACAGTTTTCCCTCGTGGCTGCTTGGGCGTGGCAGCAATCTTGGGACGTTTGGTATTTTTGAGGCCAACCACAGAATAAGTGAGCAATGGTGGTTTTGAGGCTGAAGGCGCCAGGAGAGCCCAGAGCCCCAAGGTCTGTGGTGGCATAAAAGCGGTTCCCAGAGACATTTAAAACAAGCCACACTTTTCCCTCGTGGCTGTTTAGGCGTGGCAGCAATCTTGGGACGTTTGGTATTTTGAGGCCAACCACAGGAATAAGTGAGCAATGGTGGTTTGAGGCTGAAGGTGCCAGGAGAGCCCAGAGCCCAGGTCTGTGGTGGCATAAGCAAGTGGTTTCCAGAGACATTTAAAACAAGCCATAGGTTTTCCCATCGTGGCTTGCTTGGGCGTGGCAGCAATCTTGGGTACGTTTGGTATTTTTGAGGCCACCCACAGAATAAGTGAGCAATGGTGGTTTTTGAGCCTGAACGCGCACAGGAGCAGCCCAGAGCCCCAAGGTCTGTGGGGGCATGCAAGCGTTCCAGGAGACCTTAACAACAAGCCACAGTTTTCCCTCGTGGCTGCTTGGGCGTGGCATGCAATATTCGGACATTTGACTATTTTTGAGGCCTGGTACCTGGGGGGAAGTGAGAAAGGGTGGCTTTTGAGGCTGAAGGCGCCAGGAGAGCCCAGAGCCCCAAGGTCTGTGGTGGCATAAAAGCGGTTCCCAGAGACCTTTAAAACAAGCCACACTTTTCCCTCGTGGCTGCTTGGGTGTGGCAGCAATCTTGGGACGTTTGGTATTTTTGAGGCCAACCACGGAATCAGTGAGCAAAGGTAGTTTTGTGGCTGAAGGTGGCAGGAGAGCCCAGAGCCCCAAGGTCTGTGGGGTGATGCAAGCAGTTCCCAGAGACATTTACAACACGGCATGGTTTTCCCACATGGCTGATTGGGGGTGACAGGAATCTTGGGACGTTTGGTATTTTTGAGGCCAACCATGGAATAAGTGAGAAATGCTGTTTTTGAGCCTGGAGGCACCAGGAAAGCCTGGAAACCAAAGTTGTGAGGGGGGATGCAAGCGGTTCCAGGAAAACTCCAAAACAAGCCACGGTTTTCCCTCGTGGCTGCTTGGGCGTGGCAGCAATCTCCAGACATTTGACTTTTTTGAGGCTGGTCCTGGGGGGAGTGAGAAAGGGTGCTTTTGAGGCTGAAGGCGCCAGGAGAGCCCAGAGCCCCAGGGTCTGTGGTGGCATAAAAGCGGTTCCCAGAGACATTTAAAACAAGCCATAGTTTTCCGACGTGGCTGCTTGGGCGTGGCAGCAATCTTGGGACGTTTGGTATTTTTGAGGCCAACCACAGAATAAGTGAGCAATGGTGGTTTTGAGGCTGAAGGCGCCAGGAGAGCCCAGAGACCCAAGGTCTGTGGTGCCATAAAAGCAGTTCCCAGAGACCTTTAAAACAAGCCACAGTTTTCCCTCCTGGCTGCTTGGGCGTGGCAGCAATCTTGGGACGTTTGGTATTTTTGAGGCCAACCACAGAATAAGTGAGCAATGGTGGTTTTGAGGCTGAAGGCGCCAGGAGAGCCCAGAGCCCCAAGGTCTGTGGTGAGATAAGAGCGGTTCCCAGAGACATTTAAAAAAAACCACAGTTTTCCCTTGTGGCTTCTTGGGCATGGCAGCAATCTTGGGACGTTTGGTATTTTTGAGGCCAAGCACAGAATAAGTGAGCAATGGTGGTTTTGAGGCTGAAAGCGCCAGGAGAGCCCAGAGCCCCAAGGTCTGTGGTGGCATAAAAGCGGTTCCCAGAGACAGTTAAATCAAGCCACAGTTTTCCCTCGTGGCTGCTTGGGCGTGGCAGCAATCTTGGGACGTTTGGTATTTTTGAGGCCAACCACAGAATAAGTGAGCAATGGTGGTTTTGAGGCTGAAGGCGCCAGGAGAGCCCAGAGCCCCAAGGTCTGTGTTGAGATAAGAGCGGTTCCCAGAGACATTTAAAAAAAACCACAGTTTTCCCTTGTGGCTTCTTGGGCATGGCAGGAATCTTGGGACGTTTGGTATTTTTGAGGCCAACCACAGAATAAGTGAGCAATGGTGGTTTTGAGGCTGAAAGCGCCAGGAGAGCCCAGAGCCCCAAGGTCTGTGGTGGCATAAAAGCGGTTCCCAGAGACAGTTAAATCAAGCCACAGTTTTCCCTCGTGGCTGCTTGGGCGTGGCAGCAATCTTGGGACGTTTGGTATTTTTGAGGCCAACCACAGAATAAGTGAGCAATGGTGGTTTTGAGGCTGAAGGCGCCAGGAGAGCCCAGAGCCCCAAGGTCTGTGGTGGCATAAAAGCGGTTCCCAGAGACATTTAAAATAGCCACAGGTTTTCCCTCGTGGCTGCTTGAGCGTGGCAGCAATCTTGGGAACGTTTGGTATTTTTGAGGCCAACCACAGAATAAGTGAGCAATGGTGGTTTTGAGGCTGAAGGCGCCAGGAGAGCCCAGAGGCCAAGGTCTGTGGGGCGATGCAAGTGGTTCCAGGAAAAATCCAAAACAAGCGACGGTTTTCCCTCGTGGCTTCTTGGGCGTGGCAGCAATCTCCGGACATTTGACTTGTTTGAGGCTGGTCCTGGGGGGAGTGAGAAAGCGTGGTTTTGAGTCTGAAGGCACCAGGAGAGCCCAGAGCCCAAAGGTCTGTGGGGCAATGCAAGCAGTTCCCAGAGACCTTTAGAGCAAGCCACAGTTTTCCCTCGTGGCTGGTTGGATATGGTATCAATATTGGGACATTTGACATTTTTGAGGCTGGTCCTGGGGGGAGTGAGAAAGGGTGGTTTTGAGGCTGAAGGCGCCAGGAGAGCCCAGAGCCCCAAAGTCTGTGGTGGCATAAAAGCGGTTCCCAGAGACCTTTAAAACAAGCCACACTTTTCCCTCGTGGCTGCTTGGGTGTGGCAGCAATCTTGGGACGTTTGGTATTTTTGAGGCCAACCACGGAATCAGTGAGCAAAGGTAGTTTTGTGGCTGAAGGTGGCAGGAGAGCCCAGAGCCCCAAGGTCTGTGGGGTGATGCAAGCAGTTCCCAGAGACATTTACAACAAGCCATGGTTTTCCCACATGGCTGATTGGGGGTGACAGGAATCTTGGGACGTTTGGTATTTTTGAGGCCAACCATGGAATAAGTGAGAAATGCTGTTTTTGAGCCTGGAGGCACCAGGAAAGCCTGGAAACCAAAGTTGTGAGGGGGGATGCAAGCGGTTCCAGGAAAACTCCAAAACAAGCCACGGTTTTCCCTCGTGGCTGCTTGGGCGTGGCAGCAATCTCCAGACATTTGACTTTTTTGAGGCTGGTCCTGGGGGGAGTGAGAAAGGGTGCTTTTGAGGCTGAAGGCGCCAGGAGAGCCCAGAGCCCCAGGGTCTGTGGTGGCATAAAAGCGGTTCTAGGAAATCTCCAAAACAAGCCAGAGTTTTCCCTCGTGGCTGCTTGGACGTGGCAGCAATCTTGGGACGTTTGGTATTTTTGAGGCCAACCACAGAATAAGTGAGCAATGGTGGTTTTGAGGCTGAAGGCGCCAGGAGAGCCCAGAGCCCCAAGGTCTGTGGTGGCATAAAAGCGGTTCCCAGAGACAGTTAAATCAAGCGACAGTTTTCCCTCGTGGCTGCTTGGGCGTGGCAACAATCTTGGGACGTTTGGTATTTTTGAGGCCAACCACAGAATAAGTGAGCAATGGTGGTTTTGAGGCTGAAGGCGCCAGGAGAGCCCAGAGCCCCAAGGTCTGTGGTGGCATAAAAGCAGTTCCCAGAGACATTTAAAAAAAGCCACAGTTTTCCCTCGTGGCTGTTTAGGCGTGGCAGCAATCTTGGGATGTTTGATATTTTTGAGGCCAACCACGGAATAAGTGAGTAAAGGTGGTTTTGGGGCTGAAGGTGCCAGGAGAGCCCAGAGACCCAAGGTCTGTGGGGCGATGCAAGTGGTTTCAGGAAAAATTCAAAACAAGCTACGGCTTTACCTCGTGGCTGCTTGTGCGTGGCAGCAATCTTGGAACGTTTGGTATTTTTGAGGCCAACCACAGAATAAGTGAGCAATGGTGGTTTTGAGACTGAAAGCACCAGGAGAGCCCAGAGCCCCAAGGTCTGTGGTGGCATAAAAGCGGTTCCCAGAGACATTTAAATAGCCACGGTTTTCCCTCGTGGCTGCTTGAGCATGGCAGCAATCTTGGAACGTTTGGTATTTTTGAGGCCAACCACAGAATAAGTGAGCAATGGTGGTTTTGAGGCTGAAGGCGCCAGGAGAGCCCAAAGGCCAAGGTCTGTGGGGCGATGCAAGTGGTTCCAGGAAAAATCCAAAACAAGCGACGGTTTTCCCTCGTGGCTTCTTGGGCGTGGCAGCAATCTCCGGACATTTGACTTGTTTGAGGCTGGTCCTGGGGGGAGTGAGAAAGCGTGGTTTTGAGTCTGAAGGCACCAGGAGAGCCCAGAGCCCAAAGGTCTGTGGGGCAATGCAAGCAGTTCCCAGAGACCTTTAAAACAAGCCACAGTTTTCCCTCGTGGCTGGTTGGATATGGTATCAATATTGGGACATTTGACATTTTTGAGGCTGGTCCTGGGGGGAGTGAGAAAGGGTGGTTTTGAGGCTGAAGGCGCCAGGAGAGCCCAGAGCCCCAAGGTCTGTGGTGGCATAAAAGCGGTTCCCAGAGACCTTTAAAACAAGCCACACTTTTCCCTCGTGGCTGCTTGGGCGTGGCAGCAATCTTGGGACGTTTGGTATTTTTGAGGCCAACCACGGAATCAGTGAGCAAAGGTAGTTTTGTGGCTGAAGGTGGCAGGAGAGCCCAGAGCCCCAAGGTCTGTGGGGTGATGCAAGCAGTTCCCAGAGACATTTACAACAAGCCATGGTTTTCCCACATGGCTGATTGGGGGTGACAGGAATCTTGGGACGTTTGGTATTTTTGAGGCCAACCATGGAATAAGTGAGAAATGCTGTTTTTGAGCCTGGAGGCACCAGGAAAGCCTGGAAACCAAAGTTGTGAGGGGGGATGCAAGCGGTTCCAGGAAAAATCCAAAACAAGCCACGGTTTTCCCTCGTGGCTGCTTGGGCGTGGCAGCAATCTCCAGACATTTGACTTGTTTGAGGCTGGTCCTGGGGGGAGGGAGAAAGGGTGCTTTTGAGGCTGAAGGCGCCAGGAGAGCCCAGAGACCCAAGGTCTGTGGTGGCATAAAAGCGGTTCCCAGAGACCTTTAAAACAAGCCATAGTTTTCCCACGTGGCTGCTTGGGCGTGGCAGCAATCTTGGGACGTTTGGTATTTTTGAGGCCAACCACAGAATAAGTGAGCAATGGTGTTTTGAGGCTGAAGGTGCCAGGAGAGCCCAGAGCCCCAAGGTCTGTGGTGGCATAAAAGCGGTTCCCAGAGACATTTAAAAACAGCCACAGTTTTCCGACGTGGCTGCTTGGGCGTGGCAGCAATCTTGGGACGTTTGGTATTTTTGAGGCCAACCACAGAATAAGTGAGCAATGGTGGTTTTGAGGCTGAAGGCGCCAGGAGAGCCCAGAGCCCCAAGGTCTGTGGTGGCATAAAAGCAGTTCCCAGAGACATTTAAAAAAAGCCACAGTTTTCCCTCGTGGCTGCTTGGGCATGGCAGCAATCTTGGGACGTTTGGTATTTTTGAGGCCAACCACAGAATAAGTGAGCAATGGTGGTTTTGAGGCTGAAGGCGCCAGGAGAGCCCAGAGCCCCAAGGTCTGTGGTGGCATAAAAGCGGTTCCCAGAGACATTTAAAAAAAGCCACAGTTTTCCCACGTGGCTGCTTGGACGTGGCAGCAATCTTGGGACGTTTGGTATTTTTGAGGCCAACCACAGAATAAGTGAGCAATGGTGGTTTTGAGGCTGAAAGCGCCAGGAGAGCCCAGAGCCCCAAGGTCTGTGGTGGCATAAAAGCGGTTCCCAGAGACAGTTAAAACAAGCCACAGTTTTCCCTCGTGGCTGCTTGGGCGTGGCAGCAATCTTGGGACGTTTGGTATTTTTGAGGCCAACCACAGAATAAGTGAGCAATGGTGGTTTTGAGGCTGAAGGCGCCAGGAGAGCCCAGAGCCCCAAGGTCTGTGGTGGCATAAAAGCGGTTCCCAGAGACATTTAAAAACAGCCACAGTTTTCCCTCGTGGCTGCTTGGGCGTGGCAGCAATCTTGGGACGTTTGGTATTTTTGAGGCCAACCACAGAATAAGTGAGCAATGGTGGTTTTGAGGCTGAAAGCGCCAGGAGAGCCCAGAGCCCCAAGGTCTGTGGTGAGATAGAAGCGGTTCCCAGAGACATTTACAACAAGCCACAGTTTTCCCTCGTGGCTGCGTGGATATGGTAGCAATATTGGGACGTTTGACATTTTTGAGGCAGGTCCTAGGGGGAGTGAGAAAGGGTGGTTTTGAGGCTGAAGGCGCCAGGAGAGCCCAGAGCCCCAAGGTCTGTGGGGCGATGCAAGTGGTTCCAGGAAAAATCCAAAACAAGCGGCGGTTTTCCCTCGTGGCTTCTTGGGCGTGGCAGCAATCTCCGGACATTTGACTTGTTTGAGGCTGGTCCTGGGGGGAGTGAGCAATGGTTGTTTTGAGGCTGAAGGCACCAGGAGAGCCCAGAGACCAAAGGTCTGTGGTGGGATAAAAGCAGTTCCCAGAGACATTTAAAACAAGCCACACTTTTCCCTCGTGGCTGCTTGGGCGTGGCAGCAATCTTGGGACGTTTGGTATTTTTGAGGCCAACCACGGAATCAGTGAGCAAAGGTAGTTTTGTGGCTGAAGGTGGCAGGAGAGCCCAGAGCCCCAAGGTCTGTGGGGTGATGCAAGCAGTTCCCAGAGACATTTACAACAAGCCATGGTTTTCCCACATGGCTGATTGGGGGTGACAGGAATCTTGGGACGTTTGGTATTTTTGAGGCCAACCATGGAATAAGTGAGAAATGCTGTTTTTGAGCCTGGAGGCACCAGGAAAGCCTGGAAACCAAAGTTGTGAGGGGGGATGCAAGCGGTTCCAGGAAAACTCCAAAACAAGCCACGGTTTTCCCTCGTGGCTGCTTGGGCGTGGCAGCAATCTCCAGACATTTGACTTTTTTGAGGCTGGTCCTGGGGGGAGTGAGAAAGGGTGCTTTTGAGGCTGAAGGCACCAGGAGAGCCCAGAGGCCAAGGTCTGTGGTGGGATAAAAGCGGTTCCCAGAGACCTTTAGAGCAAGGCACAGTTTTCCCTCATGGCTACTTGGATGTGGCAGCAATATCGGGACAATTAGGTTTTTTGAGGCTGGTCACGGGGGAAGTGAGCAATGGTGGTTTTGAGGCTGAAGGCGCCAGGAGAGCCCAGAGACCCAAGGTCTGTGGTGGCATAAAAGCGGTTCCCTTGAGACATTTCAAAACAAGCCACAGTTTTCCCTCGTGGCTGCTTGGGCGTGGCAGCAATCTTGGGACGTTTGGCTTTTTTGAGGCTAGGTCATGGAGTGAGTGAGCAAGGGTGGTTTTGAGGCTGAAGGCGCCAGGAGAGCCCAGAGCCCCAAGGTCTGTGGTGGCATAAAAGCGGTTCCCAGAGACCTTTAAAACAAGCCACAGTTTTCCCACGTGGCTGCAATCTTGGGACGTTTGGTATTTTTGAGGCCAACCACAGAATAAGTGAGCAATGGTGGTTTTGAGGCTGAAGGCGCCAGGAGAGCCCAGAGCCCCAAGGTCTGTGGTGGCATAAAAGCGGTTCCCAGAGACATTTAAAACAAGCCATAGTTTTCCCACGTGGCTGCTTGGGTGTGGCAGCAATCTTGGGACGTTTGGTATTTTTGAGGCCAACCACAGAATAAGTGAGCAATGGTGGTTTTGAGGCTGAAAGCGCCAGGAGAGCCCAGAGCCCCAAGGTCTGTGGTGCCATAAAAGCAGTTCCCAGAGACCTTTAAAACAAGCCACAGTTTTCCCTCCTGGCTGCTTGGGCGTGGCAGCAATCTTGGGACGTTTGGTATTTTTGAGGCCAACCACAGAATAAGTGAGCAATGGTTGTTTTGAGGCTGAAGGCGCCAGGAGAGCCGAGAGACCCAAGGTCTGTGGTGCCATAAAAGCAGTTCCCAGAGACCTTTAAAACAAGCCACAGTTTTCCCTCCTGGCTGCTTGGGCGTGGCAGCAATCTTGGGACGTTTGGTATTTTTGAGGCCAACCACAGAATAAGTGAGCAATGGTGGTTTTGAGGCTGAAGGCGCCAGGAGAGCCCAGAGCCCCAAGGTCTGTGGTGAGATAAGAGCTGTTCCCAGAGACATTTAAAACAAGCCACAGTTTTCCCTTGTGGCTTCTTGGGCGTGGCAGGAATCTTGGGACGTTTGGTATTTTTGAGGCCAACCACAGAATAAGTGAGCAATGGTGGTTTTGAGGCTGAAAGCGCCAGGAGAGCCCAGAGACCCAAGGTCTGTGGTGCCATAAAAGCGGTTCTAGGAAATCTCCAAAACAAGCCACAGTTTTCCCTCGTGGCTGCTTGGACGTGGCAGCAATCTTGGGACGTTTGGTATTTTTGAGGCCAACCACAGAATAAGTGAGCAATGGTGGTTTTGAGGCTGAAGGCGCCAGGAGAGCCCAGAGCCCCAAGGTCTGTGGTGGCATAAAAGCGGTTCCCAGAGACATTTAAATAGCCACGGTTTTCCCTCGTGGCTGCTTGAGCGTGGCAGCAATCTTGGAACGTTTGGTATTTTTGAGGCCAACCACAGAATAAGTGAGCAATGGTGGTTTTGAGGCTGAAGGCGCCAGGAGAGCCCAGAGGCCAAGGTCTGTGGGGCGATGCAAGTGGTTCCAGGAAAAATCCAAAACAAGCGGCGGTTTTCCCTCGTGGCTTCTTGGGCGTGGCAGCAATCTCCGGACATTTGACTTGTTTGAGGCTGGTCCTGGGGGGAGTGAGAAAGCGTGGTTTTGAGTCTGAAGGCACCAGGAGAGCCCAGAGCCCAAAGGTCTGTGGGGCAATGCAAGCAGTTCCCAGAGACCTTTAAAACAAGCCACAGTTTTCCCTCGTGGCTGGTTGGATATGGTATCAATATTGGGACATTTGACATTTTTGAGGCTGGTCCTGGGGGGAGTGAGAAAGGGTGGTTTTGAGGCTGAAGGCGCCAGGAGAGCCCAGAGCCCCAAGGTCTGTGGTGGCATAAAAGCGGTTCCCAGAGACCTTTAAAACAAGCCACACTTTTCCCTCGTGGCTGCTTGGGTGTGGCAGCAATCTTGGGACGTTTGGTATTTTTGAGGCCAACCACGGAATCAGTGAGCAAAGGTAGTTTTGTGGCTGAAGGTGGCAGGAGAGCCCAGAGCCCCAAGGTCTGTGGGGTGATGCAAGCAGTTCCCAGAGACATTTACAACAAGCCATGGTTTTCCCACATGGCTGATTGGGGGTGACAGGAATCTTGGGACGTTTGGTATTTTTGAGGCCAACCATGGAATAAGTGAGAAATGCTGTTTTTGATCCTGGAGGCACCAGGAAAGCCTGGAAACCAAAGTTGTGAGGGGGGATGCAAGCGGTTCCAGGAAAACTCCAAAACAAGCCACGGTTTTCCCTCGTGGCTGCTTGGGCGTGGCAGCAATCTCCAGACATTTGACTTGTTTGAGGCTGGTCCTGGGGGGAGTGAGAAAGGGTGCTTTTGAGGCTGAAGGCGCCAGGAGAGCCCAGAGACCCAAGGTCTGTGGTGGCATAAAAGCGGTTCCCAGAGACCTTTAAAACAAGCCATAGTTTTCCCACGTGGCTGCTTGGGCGTGGCAGCAATCTTGGGACGTTTGGTATTTTTGAGGCCAACCACGGAATAAGTGAGCAATGGTGTTTTGAGGCTGAAGGCGCCAGGAGAGCCCAGAGCCCCAAGGTCTGTGGTGGCATAAAAGCGGTTCCCAGAGACATTTAAAACAAGCCACCCTTTTCCGTCGTGGCTGCTTGGGCGTGGCAGCAATCTTGGGACGTTTGGTATTTTTGAGGCCAACCACAGAATAAGTGAGCAATGGTGGTTTTGAGGCTGAAGGCGCCAGGAGAGCCCAGAGACCCAAGGTCTGTGGTGGCATAAAAGCTGTTCCCAGAGACATTTAAAAACAGCCACAGTTTTCCGACGTGGCTGCTTGGGCGTGGCAGCAATCTTGGGACGTTTGGTATTTTTGAGGCCAACCACAGAATAAGTGAGCAATGGTGGTTTTGAGGCTGAAGGCGCCAGGAGAGCCCAGAGCCCCAAGGTCTGTGGTGGCATAAAAGCGGTTCCCAGAGACATTTAAAAAAAGCCACAGTTTTCCCACGTGGCTGCTTGGACGTGGCAGCAATCTTGGGACGTTTGGTATTTTTGAGGCCAACCACAGAATAAGTGAGCAATGGTGGTTTTGGGGCTGAAGGCGCCAGGAGAGCCCAGAGCCCCAAGGTCTGTGGTGGCATAAAAGCGGTTCCCAGAGACATTTAAAAACAGCCACGGTTTTCCCTCGTGGCTGCTTGGGCGTGGCAGCAATCTTGGGACGTTTGGTATTTTTGAGGCCAGCCACAGAATAAGTGAGCAATGGTGGTTTTGAGGCTGAAGGCGCCAGGAGAGCCCAGAGCCCCACGGTCTGTGGTGGGATAAGAGCGGTTCCCAGAGACATTTACAACAAGCCATAGTTTTCCCTCGTGGCTGGTTGGACGTGGCAGCAATTTTGGGATGTTTGCTAGCTTTGAGGCCGGCCCTGGGGGGAGTGAGAAAGAGTGGTTTGTGAGGCTGAAAGCGCCAGGAAAGCCCAGAGCCCCAAGGTCTGTGGTGGCAGAAAAGCGGTTCCCAGAGACCTTTAAAACAAGCCACAGTTTTCCCTCCTGGCTGCTTGGGCGTGGCAGCAATCTTGGAACGTTTGGTATTTTTGAGGCCAACCACAGAATAAGTGAGCAATGGTGGTTTTGAGACTGAAAGCGCCAGGAGAGTCCAGAGACCTAAGGTCTGTGGTGGTATAAAAGCGGTTCCCAGAGACATTTAAAACAAGCCACAGTTTTCCCACATGGCTACGTGCACATGGCAGCAATATCGGGACAATTGGGTTTTTTTGAGGCCAACCACAGAATAAGTGAGCAATGGTGGTTTTGAGGCTGAAGGCGCCAGGAGAGCCCAGAGGCCAAGGTCTGTGGGGCGATGCAAGTGGTTCCAGGAAAAATCCAAAACAAGCGACGGTTTTCCCTCGTGGCTTCTTGGGCGTGGCAGCAATCTCCGGACATTTGACTTTTTTGAGGCTGGTCCTGGGGGGAGTGAGAAAGGGTGCTTTTGAGGCTGAAGGCACCAGGAGAGCCCAGAGCCCAAAGGTCTGTGGGGCAATGCAAGCAGTTCCCAGAGACCTTTAGAGCAAGCCACAGTTTTCCCTCGTGGCTGGTTGGATATGGTATCAATATTGGGACATTTGACATTTTTGAGGCTGGTCCTGGGGGGAGCGAGAAAGGGTGTTTTTGAGGCTGAAGGCGCCAGGAGAGCCCAGAGCCCCAAGGTCTGTGGTGGCATAAAAGCGGTTCCCAGAGACAGTTAAAACAAGCCACACTTTTCCCTCGTGGCTGCTTGGGTGTGGCAGCAATCTTGGGACGTTTGGTATTTTTGAGGCCAACCACGGAATCAGTGAGCAAAGGTAGTTTTGTGGCTGAAGGTGGCAGGAGAGCCCAGAGCCCCAAGGTCTGTGGTGGCATAAAAGCGGTTCTAGGAAATCTCCAAAACAAGCCACAGTTTTCCCTCGTGGCTGCTTGGGCGTGGCAGTAATCTTGGGACGTTTGGTATTTTTGAGGCCAACCACAGAATAAGTGAGCAATGGTGGTTTTGAGGCTGAAGGCGCCAGGAGAGCCCAGAGCCCCAAGGTCTCTGGTGGCATAAAAGTGGTTCCCAGAGACATTTAAAAAAAGCCACAGTTTTCCCACGTGGCTGCTTGGACGTGGCAGCAATCTTGGGACGTTTGGTATTTTTGAGGCCAACCACAGAATAAGTGAGCAATGGTGGTTTTGAGGCTGAAAGCGCCAGGAGAGCCCAGAGCCCCAAGGTCTGTGGTGGCATAAAAGCGGTTCCCAGAGACAGTTAAAACAAGCCACAGTTTTCCCTCGTGGCTGCTTGGGCGTGGCAGCAATCTTGGGACGTTTGGTATTTTTGAGGCCAACCACAGAATAAGTGAGCAATGGTGGTTTTGAGGCTGAAGGCGCCAGGAGAGCCCAGAGACCCAAGGTCTGTGGTGGCATAAAAGCGGTTCCCAGAGACAGTT